>CAUYRT010072669.1:0-38141 GCA_963574885.1 Lepilemur ruficaudatus
CCAGCTACTCGGGAGGCTGGGGCAGAAGGATTGCTTGAGCCCAGGAGTTTGAGGTTGCTGTGAGCTAGGCTGATGCCACGGCACTTTACAGCCCGGGCAACAGAGTGAGACTCTGTCTCAAAAAAAAAAAAAAAAAAAAAAAAACTGGACAAGTCATACCTGCCTCAAGGGATTAGTGTAAATCAAAGTAAGCAATGCACGAAAATGTTAAACCCCGGGGCTGGCGTACAGTAGGAACACACGTTAGGTCCCCTTTCCAGGTACCACCCATATATCCCATTCTTCCAGTGAGTTACCTGGTAGCCCTGACATCATGACACTGGGCATTACTTGCCTAGGAAAGCCAGTTCAGATTTTGCTCAAACCGTCCTCAAACATACAACAAAGCCCTAATTCCAATGAGACAGCATAAACACCACATCCTGCTCTACAGAGATAAAAAGGCTTTTCCTGTGGCTGCCACATGTCAGAGGCGGCCTGGCACAGCCTCAGGGGCCAGAGACACTGGTCACCACCTATCCTGCCTTAGCTGGCTCCCATGGAGATGCAGGTCACTATCAGCTGCCCAGGAAGACCTCACTGGCTACATATTGTGTTCAGCCTCAGGAGAGCCAGGAGCCCTTGGAAAAGCAGCACATCTCTGTGCCTAAGACCAATGTGAATGTTCTTGAAACATCCCTCTAAAAGGGACCTGGAACCCGGGGTTGAGGTCCTGAAGGTGTCCAGATGTGGAAACTGAGTCCCAAAGAGTCAATAGTAAAACACGGGCAGACTAAAATCCAAGTCCCCTGACTATGTCCTGCAGTCTTATGTCAGAGCAGAGGGGGATTAATGCAGGTGTGAGTGGGCCTTGGGCATCTGGTTGCTTTCCTGCTGGGGAGCTGCCTCAGGAGATCTGGAGAAGCCTGAGAACGAGCTAAGACAGGCCTTGCCAGAGGTCGCCTCTAGGAAGAAAGGGTGGGGGCTCTCACTCTTTGCATCTGAGGCCACACCAGGGGCCAGGATCACAATTGACACCTCTATCCCACTGGACTGGCCTCTGGCTTAGCTTAGATCATGGGGTCTCCCCTGAAGCAAATACAGCCTGGTGCAGAGGAAGATGTAATGGCCAGAGAGGCACTGGCCACACTGTGGGGCTCTGTGCTACCTGTCACTTGGGGCTGGCCCTTTTCCCACCAGGCCTCAGATTCCCAGGGGTAAGACTAGAGACTTGAACTTGATCTCTTCTAAGAGTCCCTCCATTTCTGACATTCTCTAAGTCTAATGGCACTCATACAAGTCACTTACTCTTCCTGGTTCTCAGTCATTCATTCAGCACATTTACTGAGCATCTTTTCTGGGCCAGGCGCTGTGTGAGAAGAGAGATGAACACAATACAGTCCTCCTCTCAAGGAGTATGCATTTTGTTCCTTGAGCAAGTTACTTAACGTCTCCAAATCTCAGTTTCCTCAACAGTAAAACAGGCTTGATAACAACTAGCACAGCTAAAACCAACTAAATATTTACCGACATGCCTGGTTCTTTGCTGAGGGGCTTCATGTTCAATCCTCACAACCTAAAGGTGGGTACCATCGTCTTCCCTACCTATCAAACTAACAAGTCAGGCAAATTTCCCTAGGTCACTGTGATGAGCAGAATAACGGCCTCCCAAAGGTGTCCACGCCCTAATCCCCCGGAACTTTACATGGCAAAAAGGACTTTGCAGATGCCATTAAGGTTATGAGATGTGGAGATTATCCTGGATTATCCGGGTAGGCCCAATCTAATCACATGAGTCCTTAAAAGCAGAGAACCTTTCCTGGCTGGATCAGAGAAAGAGCGAGAGATACAGCAATAGACGAAGGATCAGAGAGATGTGACTGAGAAGGACTCCACTCGCCTTTGCTGGCTTTGAAGATGGAGGAGAGAGGCTGTGAGCCAAGTGCAGCAGCCGCCTCTAGAAGCTGAGACCAGCCCTGCACTTACAGCCAGGATGAAGAGAGGGCTGGGACAACTGCAAGGAGCTGAGTTCTGTCAACAGTGTTAAAGAGCAGGAAATGGATTCTGCCCCTAGGAACTCCAGAAAGGAACACAACCTGCTGACACCTAGATTTTAGTCCGGTGAATGGGATTTCTGACTGAGAGAATTGTAAAATAATAAATTTATATTGTTTTAAACCAGAAAATCTATGGTAATTTGGAATAGACACAGTAGGAAATGCATACAGTTATACACGCAGAAGGTGCTGGAGCTGGGTGCTGGGGCTCCAGCTCCCACACTCTGTGCAGGGCCTTCAACACCGATCCTCAACCACGCCATGAAGCTCATCTCACGGGGTGCACGAATAATACAGTTCACCATGCATGGAACACCTGAACAGCTCTTCAAACATGCTACTATCATCACCCTTACCATCAGTTCTTATCATCTAGCAGCAAAGCTGTGTCACATTGTTTCCCCACGTGTCAAATGTAGGGATTGGACTAAACGCTCTCTGTGACTCTGTCTTGCCTGGGTTTGTCCTTGGCCCACTCTATTTCTGCATTTCCTTTCTCACACACGCCTAAGATGGAAGCGTAAGCTGCTGCGCTCCAGGGTGAGCCTGAAGCCTTCAGTGGGGCTGAAGGAATTTTCTGCACCTGGTGAGCACACACACAGGGATATGATCTCACAGGGGGATAGTCTGTGTGTGTTTTTTGTTTTGCTTTTTGAGGAGGCCACCAATACAGGGGATCACAGAACTCCAGAGTTAGGGGATGGAGAGGGTATTCTAATCCAGATGATCATATCACCCTGGCTGTAGAGGGGAAAACCCTGGGTCCACCCAGGTTTTTAAGGACACTTTTAGATGGACAGCCCATTACCTCCTGATGTAACAGCCCTAGTGTTCTACAGTTTGTGGGTTGGTTTTCTACCAACTTCATGGGTCTGTTGCAGAACTAACAAAAAAGGACTGCAAAGCACTTTGCACATGGAGGAGGCTGCCTCACTTGCCCTCCAGAGCTGTGAACACGCTGCTGCTCCCTCCCTCCCTCCCACTGACATGCTCTGTTCTTAATAAGGCTCCCATAAAGATCTCTCCTGCGAGATAATCATAGACTCTCAGGGGCATGCCACTCTTAGCTGTCAGCATCGTTCAGGAAAACCTTATAAAGGCTTTCTAAATCTCCTGTTCATCTCAAAGTTGAGCTCTCTTAAAAACCCTGATAAATCTCATAGCAAAACTTCTGTGCTTGACTTCCAGCTCTTTTCCTGAGTTTCCCAGCATCCCACCTGGCCTCTTACCATCCCCCCACAGAAGCAGAGCACTTGGGTCAGATGGCTACATTCTCTCCAAACACCACCACTGGCTCTGGTGCTGGCTGCTCCTCTTGCTGCCTTGGATTCCCCTCCAATCCTAGGATGAAAAATCAAAGACCACAGGACACTGGTACACATATAACTCTGACTGCCAAGACAATGATGACAATGACCACAGAAATCACACTCGTGCTCTCATCCTCTGTTCGCTGTGACAAGCTGCCTTTGAGAATAAATAACTGTTCTCAAAGAACAAGACTATAATCTCATTATCTGGTCCAGGGTTTCTTAATCTGCAGTCCACAAACACCTAAGGTAGGGTGTGGTGGGTCCCCAGACTGCCTTTGGGTGACTGCTAATCCCTGTCTTACTTCGTTTGTGTTGCTACAACAAAACACCTGGGACTCAGTGATTTATAAAGAACAGAGATTTATTTTCTCTCAGTTCTGGAGGCTGGGAAGTCTAACATCAAGGTGCTGACACTCTATGTCTGATGAGGGCCTTCTTGCTACATCCTCACATGGTAGAAACTGGAAAGGCAAAAAGGCAGGAAGGGGTGAACTTGCCACCCAAGTCCTTTTATTAAAGTGCTAATCCTATCCGTGAGGGTGGAGCTCTCCTGACCTAATCACCTCCTAAAGGTCCCACCTCTTAATACTGTTACTTTAGGGATTGCGTTTCAACATGAATTTTGTAGGGGACACAAACATTCAAACCAAAGCAACACCCAACTGCAAACATTTGTTTTTTAAATTAAAAAATGCAGGAGCATTTTTCTAAAGAGATTTTCCAGAGCTTCCATCAGTTTCTCAAAGGGGTTTGTGACCCCAAAGACATTAGGAACCTCAGTTTTAGGCTCTAAACTCCTCCAGGAGGCTGTCAATGCTTGCAGGACAAAGTCCAAGTGTCATTCTGCTCTGAAAGCCTGGAACTTACTATGGGACCTGGCCATAGTAGGCTCTTAGTAAATGATTTTTGAAAGAATGATTTCTGAAAGCACCTTCCAAGGTGATTTTTTCATGCAGGAGGTGGTGGTGATTTTTTACAAGCAGGTGGGGCTAGGACTTGGGAGGCTTGGGATCTTGTCCCTGGTCTGCCTCCAACCTTAGTTTCTTTACCTGCAAAAAGAGGCCAAAGATATTTGTCCTGCATGGCTGTCCAAGGAGCTGTGGGGAGATTTCATAAAAATAATAGGTATGGAGAGCTTTGTCAGTGACTGTCTCCACCTTCTGCCCTTTTTCTTGTGGCTTCTGGGGCTACCATTCCACTTCTTTTGTTCCTCAGCATCAGGCTGATATGATCTAATTTTCCTCTACTTTGTTGGACTTTTGGACTGACAAGGGCCTTCTCTAGCTCCAGAAATTCAAATGCTCAGACCTTGGACAGCCCAAGATACCAAGACCTTACCCTGCTGACAGGAGCCAGGTAGCAGCATCCCCCACTGCTCTGGGAGCCTCAGCACACTCTTTCAGATGCTTCTTTCTCAAGGGCTACTTTGTGGGCTGTTTCAAGATTCTTCCAGAGAACAGGGGAGGTCAGAGCCATGATGGAGCCACACTTTTAAAAAGCAGAGTATGGCGATGGACAAGAGCCTGCATCAAGGGTCAAGAGATATGGGTTCAGATCTTGACCTCTGGTTTGCTGTGTGACTTAGGAAAAGTTAAATTTCCTCTTTGTGCATTAGTGTCTTTTTCTGGGGGAAGGAGCATAAAGGTAGAGAAGAATAGATCTCCTAATATCTGATACAAAAGAAAATTATCTCTAAAGAACCCTGGCTTTCTGGAAGGCACACAGTCATGGCGACATGGTAAACTGAAGGGCCCCCCAAGAAGGCTTTTGCTGTGAGAAAGCGTAAGCAAGAGCAGAGATGCAATGGGGTGCCTTAGCTTTCCAGGCCTGGCAGGCTTCTCAACCACACAGGGACTTCCTCCCTGAGCTGGGGTCTTGCAAGAGAGGGGAGGGCTAGGAGACTACTCACTGCCAGGTCACTGGAGCTCTGGGAAGGCAAGGGAATAGGAAAGATTAGCAATAGTAGACCTAAACCCAATGTAATGGTTTCAACCCAAGATCAACGAATGGAAAAGGTGTGGTAATTGGGCACCAATACACTCCCCAGATGTACCAACATCTCCATCAGGAACTGAGTCCTTGCCATTAGGTGGTCATGCCCCATGGTGTTCCTAGGGTAGAGTGGCCTCTCTCTGCAATGAGTCCACTCAGAGGTGTACCGGAGGGTAGGAGGTGGCAGAGGCAGAAACAGCTCCAATTGAGCACATTCACTCAAAGTGGTGTCTTTCACATTTTAAAAAATGTGTGGGCGCATGCCCATGATGGAAAGATAGAAGGAGCGGTGTAAAGCAAAGGTTGGTCTGTTCAACATGCAGCTGAAACACCAGTAGTCTGTGGATTCAGAGAGGGCTTCCATAAAGTGGCAGCTGTGTTGAGGCCTGGGCTGTGAGTGGGACCTGGCCAGGCAAAGCAGGGCTAAGGTGGCTCTAGGAATAGGGCACAGCATGGACAAAGGCCTGGAGACCAACAGGAGAGCACACACAGTATGCTACAAAAACCGAAGGAAGATCAGTGTGGTTCAAGCACAGAAGGAAGCAAGGCAACTGGCACGGGAAGGGGCTGGAGAGGTGGGCAGGGGCCAGACCATGTGGGGCCTTGGGGCTGTCCTAGGGCATCGGAGGCAGGGAGTAAACCCTCATGGGAGCCGAGCAAATGCCCTTTTCAAGAGCTGGCCCATGGAGCCAGATATCATAATGATGATGCAGTTGAGCCCCAAGTCCACCAGGTCTCATTTACGGGAGAATTACTTGCTGAAAATCTCTTGCCAAGCCTACTGCAGCAGGGCATTGATGTCCCACTTCTGTTTTCTCCACCGATATTGTCATCCCATATCCTACTTCCTCCCTATAACTCACACCCCTGCAAGAACTGAAAGTCTCGTGGGTCATGGTCCATCCCTGCCTGCCAGGAAAGGCAGCTGAAGTCCAGATGCAAATCACCTCTTCATTCAGGAAGGTATGAGCCAGATGGGCATCAAGCTTAGGGAGAGAGCAGCTCTACACGGCACAGTAGGACATTTTTCATGTCTACCAAAGGGGAGAGAGGAAATAAAGAAGGATGCTATAGTGGGACATTTGAGAGAAATTTCCTGGCCCACCTGGGATTAGGTACAGCTTTATAATTATTTTTGGCAATTCCTAGAATACAGAAATGCACACTTAGACATTTGGATCAAAATGCAAAGCCCAACAGAACTGATTTCAGATTATGAGTTCTTTAGGCATCTTCCTTGCCTCCACCTGAGTAAATGTCTTTTTCCTCCTAGGAACATAGATAGAATGTTCTCTGCCCCTTATGGTACTTTACCATGTGTAATTGTCAATTTACTTCTGTGTTTTATCCCTCCTATTTGATTTTATGCTGCTCGGGAATAAGATCCTGGGGACACCATTCATACATCACACACTGGGAACGAGAACCCTGAAGTAGTGCAACATAGGGTCCCAGGAAAGCTCTCAGAGTCACATCCTGGCTCAACCCCAGAAGAGTGAACTTGGACAACTGATGCTACCTCTTTATATTCAGTTTTCTCATCTGTAAAAAGGAAGTAATATGACATAACTCATGGTGTAATGTCTGATGATTAAATAATCTTGCATCTGTAACACCTGTTGCTTGGCAGACCTTCAACAAATGTATCCCCCCTACCCCTTCCTCTGAATTCCCCTATAGTGCCCAGCCTAGGGCTTCACAAACACTCATTTGAAAATCTAGATGAAGAGTTAACACCTGACTCTAATGCCAAGGGTTTCTTGCCCCCATAGGCAGCACAGAAGCCACTGTGTCATTATATTTGACTATTTTTCTTTTGAGCCAAGGTCTTAAAAAAAGTTCAGAGGGGTCACAAACCCCTTTGAGAAACTGATGGAAGCTATGAAGAATCTCTTTAGAAAAATGCTCTTGCATTTTTTTAATTTAAAAAACGAATGTTGCCCAGGCTGGTCTCAAACTCCTGGGCTCAAGTGATGGTCCCACCTCAGCCTACCGAGTAGCTGGGACTACAGGTCTGTGCCACCATGCCCAGCTTATATTTGATTTTTAGAATCACAAGCCATAACAGAAAGATGCAGAGGCTCCACCTGTATAACCAGTGTCCTGAATTTAATATGCACGATACCTCACTGCAAGCGTTTAGCTAAATCTGGTGTCCTATTAAAAATGACTATGCAGCAATCACCTTGGATTGAACAAGAATACCCAGTCTGTCACTTTTTTGCTGAATTGTAAATCAGAGAGCTCACGATTGATGCTGCAGCAAAACTCTGAAGGCAAGGACAAGTCACAGGGGGCCTTTATTTATTAAGTCACTTTAAAGAGTAAAGGTTTCAGCATGGAAAAACTTACCAAAAACAACAAATAATCAATCTCAAGTCCCAAATCATGGAAAATGTAGCCAGCACATGAAGTAGTTTATTCAAATGAGACCTGTTTTTCTGTTTCCGTTTCTGCCCAGTAAAGACGTCCTCTCAAGGTTTAGCAGAGAACCTTGCCCGTGGCAACATTAGCTGCATAACTGAGTCCTGTGCCAAGTGTTTTACCTGGATTAATTCATTTAATCCTTAGTACAATCCTGTGGGGAAAGTACAGTCATTATTTCCATTTGACAGCTGAGGAAACTAAGGCACTACGGGGATAAGTACCTGGCCAAGGTCATATAGCTAGTAAGCGGCAGAGCCAGGACCAGTGAACTCAGGCAGTCTGTCTCCAGAGCCTACATGCTGATCCTCTAGGCTTTACTGTCCCTCCAAACCCTGTGGCTCTCAATATCATGGAATTAATCTGGGCTTGGAGGTGGACTTTGTTGATGGCTTATATTTTATGGCCCTGTAATATTTTCACATCCATTATCTCATTTGATACTCCCAGCAACCACATAAGACTGATAAGGCAGGTCTTATCACCACTTTACAGGGGCTAAAAAACCCTGAGGTGGCAGAGACAGGACTTGGATCCTTGTGTTTCACAATGGCGGGTACATTTGTGCTGAAGAACAGGGCAGTGGACATGAACTCATGTGTTGGGCAGTTCAGGGCATCTAAAATGGGCGAGGGGCATCTCTTCCCAGGTCTTCACTCTCAGGTGCAAATGTGAAAAATGAAGAAGGTTCACAGATGTCAATGCCTAGGAGTTGGGTAGGGAAAACTAGGCTGACTGGGGTGTATCTTCTTTATTTTTTTTTTTTGAGACAGAGTCTCACTCTGTTTCCAGGCAAGAGTGCCGTTGGTGCCAGCCTAGCTCACAGCAACCTCAAACTCCTGGGCTCAAGCAGTCCTCCTGCCTCAGCCTTCCGAGTAGCTGGGACTACAGGTGTGTATCACCATGCCCGGCTAATTTTTTATATATATTTTTTTAGTTAACCAGCTAATTTTTTTTACATTTTTTTTTAGTAGAGATGGAGTCTTGCTCTTGCTCAGGCTGGTCTCGAACTCCTGAGCTCAAATGATCCGCCCGCCTCTGCCTCCTAGAGTGCTAGGATTACAGGCGTGAGCCACCACTCCTGGCCTATCCTTCTCTTTTGAGGGTCCAAACACCTCCCCCCATAGAGCACTCCTCCCTGCTATCTGCAGAATTGGACTCTCCTGAGGCTGGTGGATTCAGAGGGGCACGCTTAATTTCCTGGGCCTTCTTTTGCTTAACAAAAAGCACTATTATCACCTTTTTAAATACTGAGATATAATTTACATATAGTAAAACATACAAATCTTAAGTGTACAGCTCAATGAATTTTTACAGAGGTATAACTCAAGTAACCACTGCCCAGGTCAAGGTGATATTTCTTTTAGAGGTTTTGCTCCTAGCAGTACAAGTGTAAGAAAGGGTAGGCTTCGCATTGTAACCTTGCCACAAACTCCTCTGTGGCTCATACCTGACCCTAGCATCTGCTGGAAAGAGCTGAAAACTCTAAAATCTGTAGGAAAAGGGAGCAGAGGTATAGGTCTAGGCTGTGGAGAAAAAAGATGGGGTAGGCAGAAATGGAATTCTCCTCAACAGGAAGAGAGGGAGTAGGCCCTTCCCTCTCCCCTACAGACAGTAACTCCTCAATAAAGGGCTGTGGTTTGATAGGCTCAACCATTCTGAATCCACTTGGGACTCAAATACACAAATAACACATATTATATAGGTCCACTGAAGTTTCACAGAAGCTTGCAAAAACTTCTACACAGAACAACCAATTTAAGGGAAAACCTATAATGGTGTAAATGGACTACTCTACTTACTATGTAAATTTACCGTGAATATTCACTGTTCACCATGGATCCATAGGAGGTTTATAGTCTTGATGACGAAATACATCTACACACACGAAATGTTTGCCAACTGGTGAACAATAACAACCATAATTATTTTATTATGTTCCTAGTACTGAGCTAAATGCTTTCCATACTGTTTCTTACTGTCCTCAAGCCTACTTGCCCAAGGTCACAAAGCTAGAAGGTAGCACAGCCAGGAATCAAACCAGGCAGGGCTGACACCAAAGCTGGCACACTTCATTATGCTGAGGCTGCTTCCTGTCAGGTGGCTCCTGCGCAGGGCTCTCTGCGAGGCTCACAGCGAGCAAGACTATTCTGTTCTGGAAATAGCACACGTGTGCACGCTCGTGTGTCTATGACATCTAGATAGACAAAGGAATCATCTCTATGGGACCATGATGGCATATAAAAAACTGTAATGGTGTGGTGCAGACATCACATATAAAATAATTTTGAGAATGGAGACACCAGTGTGGGTTAGCATCCGGAGAAACACCCCACAGAGCCGATGAGACTTGAGCTGGCCCTTAGAGGCCAGACCTGCAGAGGTAGAGGACAGAAGAGGCATGCCAGCAGTTATGGAGGCAGATGTGGAGGCACGGGTGCGGGCAGATGCCAGAGGGAAGGCGTTCGATAGAGTGGGACACAGCTCAGGATCAATGTAGTGGCTAGACTGTGGCATGTCCAGACCCAATGCTGAAGGTGAAAGGAAACCATTTGACGTGACTGAGCAAGGCAGTGAAGGGCAGAAATAGCATTTCTAGAAGACAGCTGAGGAGACTCTGTGCACCAGAACCAGAGGAAGGATGAGCAGGAGATGGCAGTGAGGGGCCCAGGCCAGGCACAGGCAATGGGAGAGACATACGTGGTAGGCAAATGACAGGAAGAAGTGGGAAGTATGGGACAGCTCATGGACAGGGGCTGGGACAGAGAGACAGCTACTAATGTTCCCAAGATGACAGAGGAGGACCTCTTCCAATGCACTCTCTCATCCCTAAGAGACGAGAGGCCCTGGTGAGAGACCAGCACTCCCATGCTGAGGGGAGGCTTGAGGTTAGGACTGCCCAAATATTATTTTTGTGCCACCTGCATGATTTTTATTGCCTTTTAAAAAATGTCCTGTTTGCTTTAACTTCATCTTAAGGAATAATTAGGATTATTATTGATATGTTAGGGACCTTTTGTCCTAAATGGTTTTTATATGGTTAGGACGTTTTGTCCTAAAACACATTAAAATAAAGTGTTCACTTGTATACCAACTAAACTTCCAGGCTACACTTGGGGAAATGTGCCCTGTGGTTCTGACTCCCAGGGATCTGCACCTAGACCCCAGGCTGGCTTGCTGAGCGTCTAGGGAGGGGGCCACAGCGGGGCCAGCAACCCTGAATGAGGTCTGGAGGCCAGTCTCCTTGTCCTTGTGCAAGCCTAAGTGCACACAATCTGGTGATGGTGACATGGGAGAGCATGGCAGAGCCACGGCCAGTGCACAGCCCCAGCAAGAAGAGCCTTCTCCACGAAAAGACCAGTGGGACAGTGAAGCCCAGTCCTTCCTAGGTTATGCCAGCATGACCCCACTTCATCCATGGAAGGGATTCTTCCCTTCAATGTCCCCCTCTTGCCAGGACACACACACATACACACAGGACACCAAACCCAATAGCAGGCCTTACAGGAGAATAACACAGTCCAAATGCCCACAAAATATAGGTCCATGCAAGTCTGTGATAGAGCTTTTTTTCCAACCCCGGTCTTCAGCTGAGACCACACCCTAAATAACTACTGACTCCACGAGGGCACCCATTTTTCCAATATATTTGTGACTCTAGCCACACAAACATCCTTGTGGTTCCTCACACACACCAGGCACACTCCTGACTCACAGCCTTTGTGCTTTCTATTCCGCTGCCCAGAACATTCTATTCTGGGTGTTGTGGCATACAATTCTAGCTACTCAGGAGGCCAAAGCAAGAGGATTACTTGAGCCCAGCCTCAAGCTGGGCAACGTAGCAAGACCCTGTCTAAAAATAAACAAAAAAACACACACCTGTAAGTAACACCCCCTCCCCACCCCCTAACCCCTCTTTCCTGCTTTATTTTCTCCACAGCATTTATCACCAGCTGACATACATGCTATCATATATTTTACTTGTTTGTTTATTGCCTGTTTCCTCTCACCCACACACACACAAATGTAAGAACATGCTGTGAGGGCAGAGAATTTGTTTGTTTTGCTCAATCACAATACCTAAGACAGTGCTTGGTATAGGGTAAGAGCTCAGTAAATATCTGCAGAGGGAAAAAATGAAGGAACAGTAATGTTGGTGGAAAGCATTTTAACCAAATGGTTCCAAATACTTTTGTATGAAGGCTACAAACATCTGAAAACAGGCAAATTCACATTCCCTCTTCCCTGGAAGAATGGCTAGTGTGGGCCTTGACCAAAAAGTAGCAACTGGGTCTGGCCTGACTTAGCTGTGTGACTTTAAACTCTATTGCAGGTGGGCAGATGGTTGTGGTGCTGGCCACTGGGCAGGGTCCCTGGGGATGTCTTGCCTGTCAGGCAGCCCGATCCTGTGTGTATCCATGTGTGCCCATGGCACCGTATACAAAGGGCCTAGCAGAGCACCCATGCTCTAGAGATTCTTCATACCAGCCTCCTTGCTCCTACAGCCAGTCCAACATCTTTTTAACAAATGACAGTACATCACTCTCATCGGGAAGCTACTGGTCAGACATTTCCATGAATTGAAACACTGCCAGGACCAGGAAGGACACTGAAGTACTCTGGGCACCCATGTAGCACAACAGCAGCAACAGCAACCTTGTCCCCATCGCTTACATTTGTGTAGCATCTCACAGTTGCCAACTCATTTTTGCACATACGTAATCCCATGTCATATATGGCAGAAATGCAGAAACGACTGGGCACTAAAACATAAGCACTCTACTTTTAGTAGAGCTCCTCAGGTCCTCACTTATGTTTTGATTATTCTTGCCCCACACACTACTGTGACAAACCCAGTCGTTTAGTTTTCTGGGCCGCTGCAGATTCAGAGTAGAAAAGAGAAGGGAAATACTACTTGAGGTGGGAACGCGGAAAGCAACAAGACAGGGCAGATGAAGAGACAGGAAAATCATACAAAGCTTATCCAAGTAGAGTTCACTGCCTCCCAGGACCATTGGTGGGGAGCGTGGAGGGGCAGGGCAGAGGGCAAACAGCCTGCCCTTAGGGGTGCCGATTTTTAGTACGAAGCAATAATAAAAAATGATGACTTGGGAGTTCAGTACAAAGGTTAAATATTGTGTATAGCATTCAATTACTTTCAGTACACCATATGACTACTTTCTTTTGCAAATGTCCCTCCAAGTTTCTGAAACTCTCCCTGAATTGATAAACAGAGTTTGAAAAGAACATTTACATTTTGTAAACAGTAAAGCCCACTCTCACAAGTAGAACTGTGACAGGACTTCCTGGCTTTTCTCAATTGTTAGAGAATCTTCCTCCCATCAATTGTCAAAGTAGCCTAAAGTCTGCACACTCAGATTTCAGATCCAGGCTGAAATCCACAGTTTGTCCCTTCCTTTCCCCTTTACTCCTCATTGTTTAACTGTGGAGTTGCATAATTTACAGTCACCCTGTGAAGAGCCCTGTGTTCCAGAGTAGGAAGCTGTCATGCTGAATAGAGCACTGCTGGGCTGTGTTCACAAACAGAGCAGTTCACCACTGCTTTGCACAGCCAGCAGCAGCAAACCTCCTTGCGTGCAGGCAGCTCCCAGCTATCAACAAGCTGGGGGAGGGGTGCTGGGAAGGACTGCAGCCATAAATTCTCTCCAGTCCACTGCATAACAGAGCAGGGTCGTAAAATCCCAACCATACTTTCCAGTCAGAACTGAAACAAGATGCCCAGGGCAACTCCTAATTTGGTTTCTAGAACCCAACAAGTTTTGAACTAATTCCCCTGTTTGGGAGGGAACTAGGTGGGAGGGGAGAGGAACAGGGGTGGAGACTGACCTCAGAACCTTGGGTAGGAACTCAACTCCAAGAGCTGACAGTAACCAGGCCTGCATGAGTCTGGAGATGTGAGTACAGCTTTAATAAAGGCAGCCCCAGATCTGCACAGTGCTGGGTTCCTGGGAGACAGCATGGTCAAGGGTAGGAGGCCAAGGGAGTTCTGTGGGTGTCTAAACTCGAATGCAGAAGGTATATAGTCTGATGTATGCATGATAGAGCAAGAGGACTCGTCCAACCCTGAAAAGTTCTTTCAGTGATGTACCAAGGTACCACCCTGAACAAGTGTTTTTGATAACCTTTCTGAATCTCACTTTCCTTATCTATAAAAAGAGAATATCAACAACCTGTCTTCAATGAGAGTTAAGCTAATCATGTATATTAAGCATCTTAAATAACAGGTGTTCAATAAATGTTATTTTTCCCCCCAGCTGGCTTCCCCCAATCCTTCCTGAATATCTTCACTTTGGAAGTCAGGAGAAATAGACCCACATTCATTCTTGCTCTGTTACTAGCTAGCTATGGGAACCTAGACAGATCACTCCCTTCTCTGGGCCTCATAATCTACAAATTAACTGTTAGAATTTATACAAAAATTAAAGTTGATGAATATAAAAATCAATACAAAAATATCTATTGTATTTCTATATACCAGCAACAGATACAAAATGCAACTCAAAAAAAGAAGCAATTACCAACAGAATGATAGGCTAGGGAAATATTTGCAAAAGATACATCTGATAAAAGGCCATTATCCAAAATATATAAAAAAAACTCTTAAAACTCAACAATAAGAACACAAACAACCCAAATAAAAACTGGGCCAAAGCTCTTAACAGACACCTTACCAAAGAAGACATACAGATGGCAAATAAACATATGAAAAGATGCTCCACATCATATGTCATTAGAGAATGGAAATTTCTCTAACAACAATGAGATACTACTACATACCTATTAGAATGTCCAAAATCCAGAACACTTACAACACCAAGTGCTGGTGAAGATATAGAAAATAGGAACTCTCATTCATTGCTGGTAGAATAGTAAATGGTAAGCTATTTTAGAAGACAATTTGGTGGTTTCTCAAAAAACTATACATGCCTTTACCGTACCATCCAGCAATTACTTTCCTTGGTATCTACCCAAAGGAATTGAAAACTTATGTCTACACAAAGACCTGCATATGGATGTTTATAGCAGCTTTATCATCATTGCCAAAACTTGGAACAAGCAAGATAAGATGTCCTTTGGCAGGTGAATGGATAAAAAACTATAGTACATCCAGACAATAGAATATTATCCAGTGCTAAAAAGAAATAAGTTGTCAAGCCATGAAAAGACTGAAAGAATCAATCTTAAATGCATATTACCATGTGAAAGAAGCCAATCTGAAAAGGTTACATACTGTATGATTCCAACTGTAGGACATCCTAGAAAAGGCAAAGCTATGGAGACAGTAAAAAGATTAGGGGTTGCCAGGGGCTGGAGGAAGGAGGTGAATAGGTAGAGCACAGAGGATTTTTAGGGCAGTGAAAATACTCTATATGATACTCTAATGATGAATACATGTCATTATACATTTATCCAAACCCACAGAATGTACACCACCAGGAGAAAACCCTAATGTAGGTTCATGGGCTATAAAAAATGTACCCTCTGGTGAGGGATGATAATGGAGGAGGCCGTGCATGTGTGGGGCAGGGGTATACAGGAAATCTCTGTACCTTCCTCTCAATGCTCCTGTGAACCTAAAACTCCTCTAAAAATAGAAGCAGCAATTATAAGACTGTTTTAAATACCAAGTATCTAGCTATAAATCTAACAAAAAGTATGTAAGACCTCCATGGGAAAAACTATAAATACTTCTCAGAAATTATGATAACCTAAATAATGGTGAAACATAACTGCTCATAGATCAGGAAGACTCAAGATTTAAAGATGTGAATTCTACTCAAACAGATTAGTGGATTCAAAGAAATACTAATCCAAATCCTAATGGGTGTGTGTGTGGGGTGCGGGGGGGAGAGAGAGAGAGAGGGGAGAAACTGATTCTATTATTTACACACAAGCACAAAGGGCTGAGAATGGCCAAGATTCTCATGAAGACGACCGAGGTGAGAGGGATTTACTAAAGCAAATACCAGGATGTGTTATAAAGCTATAACATGTAATCAAGATGGTGTGGCACTGACAAGAGAAAAAAGAGTCCAGCAGAATGCAATAGAGAGCCAAGAAACAGATGCCTGCACATACAAATACTTCACTAGTGACAGAGGAGCAGCAACTGAAGAATGGCCTGTTCAACGAGTGGTGACGGGACCAAGGAGTATCTGCTAGGAGGAAAAATGCAACTGGACCCTATAATACACCATACACAAGAATCAATTACAGGTAAATTAAATGCCTGAATAGGAAAGGAAAAAGGCTTCAAAGCTTTTTGAAGAGGAGGGAAAGGAAGATAGTTTTTACTGAAAAGATAGTTATTACTGAAAATAAAGAAAGACTTCTTAAACAGGACACAAAAAAACACTAAAGGGAAGACTGAAAGACATGTCTACATTAAAAATAAGAACATTTCTTTATTTCAATACACCACTAACAAAGTGAAAAGCCAATCCAGAGAAAGGGAAGTAATATTTGAAATGGAAAAAAACTAAACAAAACCCAAAAACAAACAGAAAAGGACTAGTATTTAGAATACATAAAGAACTCTTACAAATTAATGAGAAAATTATGAACTAATTTAAAAAGTAGCAAAAGAACAGGTGCTTCACAAAAGAGGAAATCCAACTGTCCAATAAATATATGAAAAGTTGTTCAACCTCCTTAGGACTCTAGAACATGTAACGTAAAACCACAGGGAGATACTACTACTCACCTATCAGTTTGGTAAAAATGAAAAGGTCTGACAATACTAAATATTGACAAGGATTTGGAACAACACGACTTCTCTCTGCTAGTGTGAGTGTAAAATGGAATTATCACTTTGGAAGACATTGTATATTACATAATATAGTCGAAGATTTCCAGCAATTCTACTTCAAAGAATCCTTCACAAACCAGTTGTGAAGGAAAGCTACGTAAACAGGAAAACCAGGAACACACATCAATAAACTGATGTAAGGAAGCCACCAGGAACAGCACATAATTGTAAGAACAGCTAACTTGTAAAACGGCATCCAGTGGCCAATGTACAGCTTGGACCCTTGCCCCCAGGCTTGCTCCTTGCCATCCACCCTCCACATGGCAGCCGGAGGGATTTTGTTAAGGCTTCCTGCAATTTTTTTTTGATTTAAAAATGTGTATTTTATAAGTCTGAGGTATTGAGGTATAATTTACTTACAGTGAAATTTTCCCTTTTAGGTATATAGTTGATGAAGACAAACATACACAATGGTATAACCACCATCACCACAATGAAGAGAGAATATTCCCACCACCCACAAAAGTTCCCTTGTACCCCTTTGTAAGTCAATCCCTCCCTCCTCCTAACAGTCCCCCCCACCAAAACTACTGATGTAACATCCGTCCCTATGGTTTTGCCTTTTCCAGGATGCAGAGGGATCTTTTTAATGTGTCAGTCACGTCAAGCTGTCAACCCCTCATGGCATTCAGAACCAAACCCAAATGTCTCTCCATGGCCACCAGGCCCTGCATGTTGATTCCTATTGGCCTCTTTAACTTCATTTTGTGTCACTTTTCCTTCCCTATGGTACAGTCTCACTGGCCTTCTTTTTGCTCATTTCTGTCTCAAGGCCTTTGCATCTGCTGTTCCCTCTTCCTCAGATCTTTCCTGACCTGCTTTCTTACACCTCATCTCCCCCAACCACTCTCCATTATTTCATCCTTATCTCCTTTAGAACTTATCACTATACTAAATGACCTTGCTTTCATTTATCTGTTTATTATCTCCTTTCTCTAAAACTGTAGGTCCTTGAGGGCAGGGAGCTTGTCTATCTTATTAAGGGCTCTATTCCTAGAAACTCAGACAGTGCCAAAACATGGCTGGCTGGTCTTCCAATGGTATTCATAGAATGAACAAACATGTGCCAAAGAAGTTACGAAATAGTGAGGTCCAAGTGATTAAAATTCTAAGAAAAGAAGAAACAGGCACGTGGGGAAAAAAAGAGCAGGTAGAATGGCCACAAATCAGACTAGGTTCTCCCCACTGTCATTCTATCATCCCTTCCCCAAAGTCCCCCACTGATGGGGCCACAGAGTACCTGGGCGACAGAGCAGGTGGCACTCCTGCCCTTGCCCACTAGTACCCTCAGGCTTGTCCATCTCCCAAGGCGTGGGTACCTCCAGCTCTTTGCCTGCCCTGGCTGGACCTCCCCCTACCCTCCGACCCCCAGCCAGCTCAGGCTCACAAGTCTTTCTGCTCCTTTCCACGTGAATTCAGAGAAAGGGACACCCAGGGGTCGTTGTGTCTTTGTTTGCACTCTGGAACCATCCTCAGCACTCCTCCCTATAGAAGAGCAGCACACCATCCTGGGCTTGCAACCCTGACAGTATTACAACACAAATCCTACCTTGCAGGGCATTCTCAGTGGAGAGTACACGTGGACATAACATGCACTGGTGTCCACAATTCCCTGAGCTGATGTCCCAGTTTTCTTTCTCAATTAGCACTAGAGTTCTGAAAGCTTAATTTTGTTATAATTTATTATGTCAGTTGGGGGTGGCCATGGGAAAAGGAGGGGAATTCCTTTGCCACAAGAATATCTGTTTGCTGGACAGCAAGATAAAAATTATGAACTCAAGACTTGAGGAGAAGCTTATAGATCATGCAGTCCGGTTTCCTAATTTTATATGTGGGATACTAAGTCCTAGAGAAGTTAAGGACCTTGTCTGGGACCACCAAACTATATAAGGCCAGAGCTGGGATGAGAACACGGGTTTCCTGACTCCTTGTCCAGGCTTATTTCCATCATCACGTTTTCCTGAGTTTGGCTATTAGCCCTTTGCCTCCACTGAAACTGTTCTTTCAAGGGCCCACAATAGCTTCAATCACCAAATACAATGGTCTTTTCTCAGTCCTTATCTAACTTGCCAATGCCATGGAACAGAACACTTGCTCATCAGCCAAAACTTCCTGAAGCACATTCCCTCCCTGTTTGACCGTGGCAGTGTGCTCTGGGATTTCCTCCTGCTCCTCTGACCCCCGGCCCCTTTTGCTAGTTGGAGCTACCGGTGGGTCTACTTATGGCAGGTTCCCTCCCTCATTTCCACAATGGTAGGCCCCTTCCCTGGGCCCTCTCTCTCCTCTCCTTCTGCATACTCACTCTGGGGCATCACATGCACTCTCACAGTACTACCAAGGGGCAGCTCAGCCCAATTCTCCTTCTAGCCCAGACTTCCCTTCTAAATGCCAGAACTACCTCCCAAGCAACCTGCTGAACATTTCCAGAAAGTTATCCTATAAGGAACTGAAAGTCATGCTTGTGGTTTGACCTGCCATCTTCCCCTGCTATCTCTTTCCCTGCTCCTATGCTTCCTAACTTGGTGGCACAGCTAAACTCCATCACACAGGGTCAAAGCTGGAGGACTTCTCTGAACTACTCTCTTCTCCCATGTTCAACCAGACACCAGGTGTCATTTATCCTGCCTCCAAAATCTCTCCCCCAACCAACTCCTCATTGCCTTTCCTACCAATTCCCTAGTTCAGACTACAAAAATCTCTCTCTGCTCCTAAGCCTCATCTCTGGCCTCCCACTGTCAGGCTCTCCTGACTTGATACCCTACTGCATTCTAAGAATATATCCCTTTGCAAAACGATCAGGGTCCCTACAATCGGGCCCCCCCCCCTTCCTTTCCGATCACTTCTGCTCACATTCCCACAAACCACAACTCTTCTGTCACTCGAGACTGCCCATGACCCCCTAAGGGTGCCCTGCATCTTTGAGTCCTGCTTTTGGGTTTTAGTTCATACTAGTTGTTCTTCCTGGAAGGCCTTAACCTTCTCATGAGCATGATTTTGGTGGTAAGGGACAGAATCCCAGCTCAAATTAGTCTGTGTAAAAAAAGACATTATGGGTTCATATAACTGTCAGGTCCATAGAATCAGCTTCAGAGATTCCATTAATATCACCAGATGTCTTTCTGGCTTCCTCTCTCTCTTCTCCCCATTCCCTCCCTTCTCTCCCAATTTCTCAAAGCTTCAGTCTCTTCCATGATAAGCAAGTTTCCTCCTTGCGGAGGAGGATAATGCAGATGTGGAACCATGGCCACAGACAGCTCCAGGCTTTCATCATTCCAGCCCAGTGAGGACATTGCTGGGATCCCGGATGAAGACCTTCTTTCTCATAGTGACTATTAAATTCCAGGGAGGGACCATGATTGGCCTATCTTGAGTTACCTGTCTATTCCTGGGCCAATCCTATGGCCAGGAGAATGGGATTTTGTGAATGGTAAGGTCTGAGTCATGCGCTCACTTCTAGCTTCAAGTAGCAGGAGGCAATGACAGGAAGCCCCACTGGAGCAGCCTGGGATGAGTGAAGCTGGGCACAGCAAAACAGTGTCCGCTGAACAATGTTATCCTTATTAAAAGGATGTGTTCTGTAAAATTTGGATTCCGTCAAAAGTCCGCACTCAAGGATCCAGAAGGTCACAAGTGGCCCCAAGGCTGTAGGTTCCCCACCCCATACTGTGCCCAATTGTTTATTTGTTTATGAGTTTATTGCCTGATTATCCTAGGACTTGACTTGTTCATCACTGAATCCCTAAACACCTAGAACAGTGTCTAACATATCATATCTAACAGCTAGATAAATATTAGATAAATGAATAAATGAGAGGTTTGAATAAATGTCACCGGTCTTTGGTGTTCCAGTAAATGAGCACAGCTGCTTTTTAATTCTTCTCACTCCAGAGAGAAAAATAAGTGCTAAGGCAGGAGCTCCCTCAGTTTCTGTCCCTACCATTCTACCCCCAAATTTCTCTGCACACTCTGCATCATTACTGCTCTCCTGCCCATCTCAAGGAAGGAGATACTCATTCATGTCAAGATCAGCTGCCCATCCTCTCGGGGGCTCTGGTCCTTACCACTTTTTCTTCCCTATACCTTCAACTTTTCCCTCTTTCTTTATAATTTTCTTTACAGCTTCTCAGTGGATCCATGTCACCCCATGTTAGCTAAATGAACAATAAAAATAAAGCCTCCCTGGACTCCGTACCTCCTTTCCCTCCCTACTTCTCTTCCCTCCCCTTCTATAGTCCATGGTGTCTTTTCAGGGTGGAGGAGGGAGGGTCTCCATTCATGGCCTTGATTGACTTTCTTAATCCCATGTACTTCTTAACTCCCACTGCAATTTGGCTTTTTTCCCACCTCTCCACTAAAATGGCACTTGCCAAGGTCACCAACAACTTGCCAGACCCAAGGGACACCTGCCAGTCTTCACCTTATCCAATTACTGCAATATCTGACTTAACTAACCAATTCTTTGCCTTTTTTTTTTTTTTTTTGAGATGGGGTCTCTCTCTGTCACCCAGCCTAGAGTGTGGTGGCATCATCATAGCTCACTGCAACCTCAAACTCCTGGGCTCAAGCAATCCTCCTGCCTCAGCTTCCTGAGTAGCTGGGACTACAGGTGTCACCACACCTGGCTAATTTTTTCTATTTTTAGCAGAGAAGGGGTCTCGCTCTTACTTAGCTGGTCTCAAACTCCTGACCTCAAGCAATCCTCCTGCCTTGGCCTCCCAGAGTCTTAGGATTCCAGGCATGAGCCACTGGGGCCAAGCTTCTTGAAATCCTTTCCTTCCTTGGCTTTCATGATGCTGCTCTGCCTTGGGTTTTTTTTTTCCATCTCTCAGATCACCCCTTCTCAGTTTCTTGGAGCTGGGGGAGAGATGGTTGAGGTAGGGGGTACATCTTCTGCCTTCTCTTTCCTCCTCATTCAGCCTGGAGAGGTTACCAACTTCTATGGGTCTCACTGCCCACAAGCACCACAGAATTCCAAATTGACCCTTCTACCCAGATGTGTCCTGTCTCCTAATCCACTACCATGGATATCAACTCATATGATTCACAAGAATTAATAACATGACCAAATGAAGTTATCGTTTATTTTCCCAAGTCTTCCCTCTTCCTCTTGCATTTTTCCATCTCAGAGAATGGTATTACCATCCACCTGGCCCAAACCAGGACTCCTGGACTCATTCTTGCCTACGCTCCCTAAAGTTTATCTCCTCTTCAATGCCCTTGCAACTGATCATCAAATAAGTTCAATCATTCCACTGCCCAAACATCTCTTTAATCTGTCTTCTTTTCCCACCCACACTACCACTGCTTTAATTTAGCTCTTGGATCACAGAATAACTTTCCACCTGGTCTCCCAATCTCCAGACCTGACTCCCTCCAGTCCATGGAGATGATCTTTCTACAGAGCAAATTGATTCTGCCACCCATTTCTTCAGAACCCTCGGGTGGCATCTTGTTATCTTCAGAATAAAATCCAAAGTCCTCAGCACAATAGATAAGGCCCTTCACCATCTGGTTTCTGTCTCATCTTTCATCCCTCAGTTTTTAGCACTCCTTTTACATATTTTGCTCTAGGCAAACCAAATTAGTTTACATTCCTAGCATTCTATGCAGTAACATATCTTAGTGCCTTTGCACATGCTGGTTTCTCTGCCTGGCATCCCTTTTTTCTACCTGGCTAACTACCACTTAATTTTCAGTTCAGCTCACGTTCCACTCTCTCTAGACTGACTTCCCTGAACTTCCTGCTTAGAGAAGGTGCCCTATGTTGTCCCATAGCATATTGTGCATACAAACATCATGGCACTTCCTGCCCTCAAGTCCAAGAGTCTTTTGCATCTAGCTCCCTTTAAACTATAAGTTCCTCAATTGCAAGGACTAAGACCTTCTTCTCTACCTCCATGACAACATGTGTATGCCTAGCACAAAGTAGGCACTCATCAATGCTTATGGATAGATGGATGGGTGGATCTCCTACTATCCTGTCTTTCCCCAGTCTTCTTCAAGACACCTGCCTCCACCAAAGCCAGAGCTTTCAGCAGCAACTTCTTTCTGTTGCAATTGGAAATGGCCCCCATTTCTCAGGTACGAATAAAAAATGACTTCAGGGACTGTCCAGATGGTTGCTAGGGAACACTCTGGTATCCAAATCAATGTCATACCTGATGACCATCACCACCACCTCCAGAAGGAACCCAGCACCAATCAGGTACTTGCTGTTGTTTCAGCCACCAATCTCAACCAAGGCTGGGACCATCCCATTTACTAATGGGTACAGAGTCCCAGACTGCCAGCCCTCTGTTGACCACACTGGTTGTGGTCCAGTAAGAATGGTGTGGCTTACAATTGGAAGAACGTAGGTTTTGGAATTAGACAAGTCACTCATGAAACTGTGTGGCCTTGAGCAAGCTACCTAACTTCTCTGAGCCTCACTTCCTCATTTGTAACATAGAATTGATGACTATATTTCCTCATAGGTTGATGTGAAAAAAAAAACAGATAAGGATAATGGATTGAAAATGATGAACACAGCCCATGGCCATCAAAAGCTTTCAATATTATTATTCTAGCTTATGTAGGACAATAAGGTGCATTCCTTGTGTACCTCATTTTTCTCTGTTTTCTTCAACTAATACATATTAAGCACCTCCTTTGGGCCAGGCATTGGGCTCCAGGCTGCACTATGAGCAAAAATAAGTCACCATCCTTACTTTAGGGAGCCTTGGTGGGGAAGGGGAACCCAGACTAGCAAAGGATACAGACACATAAACACCTAATTAATTTACAACGTGTAATATGCATTATTGCTCTGAGAACCTGGGGGCAGGCCACCTATGGTCAGTTTTAAAGCATGACGAAGGTAGTCCCATAAGTAACAATTTTCTACAGAAAATCTATCTGTTTGGCTAGGACTTAACATAGGCAGAGAATCCAGGGTAAATTTTTGGCCATGGAGCCCCATTCTTATATATTATATGCCCTTTCTCTTTCTCCATTCTGCTTGCTTCTAAGATGGTTGACAAATCCAGGGAGCAGGGTAACAGATTTGGGGCACTATTAGCCTTGCAGGATTTTATTTTACTGTAATTTTTTGGTACTATGAAAAGCACAATGTTTTTCCTCTTCTCTGTAAAGAAAATTAGAACTAAAGATGGCTCAGCAGATAAAAGCTGTGGGTGGTAAATACTCCCCCTATTCCCCACTGCATTTCAGGCTTCCAGGTTTCTCTTTGCATTTACTGTATCTTAGAACTGTAAACCTGAAAGAGGCCTGAGAAGTTCTATGGTGAAAGCCCCATATCTGAGTTAAGAGATGAACAAACTGAGGCCCAGAGGGACCAGATGATCTGCCCAAATTAAAATCGGAGAGTGAGTCAAAAGTAAAACGCAATTCTCCTGATCCTTCCTTTTTACTAGCCTGCAAATCTCCCCACTGTCTGGGTCTTGGGCCCCTTGGCCCAGGCAAGTTCCTTCGCATGCAGCCATCCCCGGTGGATGCCAAGACTGTCTCCATTTCTGAGTATCCTGGAAGCCACAGAGAAACCACTTCTCTCTCCAACATTGCTGCCTCTCTCCTCCCAGAAACATCCTGTTTCTTACTAACAGGATACTTTCATATCCTCCTCTTTGGCTCAAGAACCATGTCTGCATGAAAGGTTTGGTTAGCAGTGGTTTTCTCAAAATGCCTCTCAGAGGTACAAATTTCCTGGCTGACAAAGCTTTGTGGTGAAGGTCACTATTCTGCAATTATCTTAGGCTTAGAATTAACTTTCATGGGCACCCCATGCTCCCATGGGATAGAACTACAACTGATGCTTTTATATTTTATATTTTACATTTAGAACCTCAAGACCCTGAAAATGAAAGGAGTTCCCAATTCAGACCATTTAGAATAGGAAAGGAGCTTGGGGTATCCTGATCCAACTCTTTCAGGAAACTAAGTCCTCAGGGGCAGAGGTAGGGCTACTGGTGTGGACTCCTGGTTCAGTGCTCCTTCTCATTCTTTGCAATATCACTCCAGCCTCTTGGGCTGAAGCAGCTGCGCCATCAAAACTGTCACATCAGTTATGACAACACAGTTTGTTATGTAACTGGTGCTGCAGAGCAGGCAAGGGGAAGAAGCCATGAGCATGAGCCACTATGCCCCGCTCTGGTTCTCAGGGTGGTTAAGTCCCACATCTTTGACAAAAGAACTCCATATGGGAAGGAAACAACCATTAATCAATCAAAGGAATAAAAACTAGAGCTAACATTTGTATAATGATTTCCATGTTCTAGACACTGCCATAAGCGCATTTCATGTGTTAAACTCATTTTATCCTCACAACAACCCTATGAGGTAGTTATTTTTATTTATCAGTCCCATTTTACAGGCAAGGAAACTAAGGCACCAAAAGTGGTATAACTTATATAACTTACATAAGGTCTCACATCTAGCTAGTGTAAAGCCAAGATTTGAAGCCAGGCAGCCTGTTTGCAGAGTTTATACTCTTAAACACCTCTCAGTTTTAGAGAAGCATGCTAAACTGCTCCTCTAAATAACAAACTACCTATTTCTCTGAACCAGTTTACAGGCTCTTTCCTCTCCTTTCCCCCATGCTAATCACTGATTTGTAGGACGGTTTCCTTTCTACCAGTACTGTGTGTGAATGAGAGGGATGGAATAAAATACGAATGTGATACAAATTTAAACAAAATCATAGGGAATGGAGTAAATTCGAGCACCTTCAAGCTTTTTGTGATGACACAATCAATAAGAAAGTAAGGTAGAGTACCCTTCTCATAGCATCTGTTATTTTTAAAACCATGTATTTTTAAATCCATTTGTACAAACATACACTTGTTTTCTTTTTTCAAAGTTAAAAGTTGTTCTTTGCTAGTGTTAATTTTTGAGGTAACCCTTTCCAAAATGTTTTTTTTCAGTTTGGAATCATCCTCTTCATCTGCTGTTTGCTGTCAGATCAAGAAGTGTTCCTGTGATAATGGTCTATCTGGCTTCATAAGAAATGAGAATGAAAACACTTTGGGAGACACAGTATCAAGTCCCAGCATCCAGACGCGTTGAGCGCATATCAGAAAAAATAGGACCTCATTCTACTCACATTAAATCTCTAGTGTTAACAGAGATAGGGGATCATGAGCGGCTGACAACCATGAGTGATCTTGTCCTACCTTTAGCAGATGTGGCACGGTAAGAAGCACACTATAATCTGGGAGTTCCATATGCTAAAAGAAACAAGACAGTGCTCTGACTCTAGGCATTGTAAGTCTAATCCAGCACTACACATGTAGAACAGAAAATCCACATTCCTTTCCAGCCATGTCAATCTGCATGAAGCTTCATCTATTTACTCTAATTGGCAACAACCTTCCAATAAGCATACGGGTTCCATGTCAGAATCCAATGGGTAACTGAGATTCAAGAATTCCACATCTGATTCCTGAGGAGATCAGGTGGACTGTTTGCTACTCTTCCGGCAGGAAGGTCTGCTGCTATTTACAGCTCAGTGAACAGTAAGGAGGGAGAGCGCACCATCCATCAGCAAAGGAGACCTCATCTGCTACTTGATCTGACATTCTGTTCACGCTCTCACTGTCTCCAGAGAGCAAGGTGCATCCATTTGAATAAACATAAAGACAAGAGAAAGGGAGAGGGCAAAGCAGCCAACGAGATGATCGCAGAAGTAATAAGTCCACAAATCTAGAAGAGCAGCTCTCAGTGGAACATGAGCCCAACAGGGAACCCTTTGGGCACATGTGGGAAACGCCCTTTTAGATGGCTGCACTTTCACGGAGTAATGGCTGCAAATTGCTATTCACCTCCATCAATGCCTGCCAGTTAGCAGGTGCTGAACAGCAGTGTGCTGAAAATATGCAGCCCTGAACCCAAACCAAACGGAAGACACCCTAATTACAAAGTCAGGGTTAGCTGGGAGGAGGAAACCACCAGCTTTTTGGCAGCAGGTGACCTTTTAAGACTACCTTCACTGACGGGGGATTGAACCTTAGAATCACATCCCACTTGTAAGGGCTGGAATATTTATATGAGCAATGACGATTTCCTTAGGCAAATCCTTAAATTTGTTTTAAAATACCACTGAGTAGGTACAGTGAGAATGAATACACATCCAACGTGCTCCATTTTACTGTGCCCATTAGGTAAAGACTACCAGCTAGCAAACAATGCTTCATCGCCACCTTCAAACTGTCTTCCTTAAAAAGATCTGCTTAATGCTTCAGAGACAGATAGCCTGAATTTGACATCACAGAAAATTTGCCACCTCGAACAAGGGCAAATTCCATAGTTCATTTTACATTTTCGATAGGTGCACTACCCGTGCAGATGTCACTATTTGTTCAGAACTGGGAAGTCACTTAAAGTGATATTCTATTGATTCTATACCTCATAAAATTATAACTCTTTAAGAGATTTTTTTTGGCAAGGCTTTACTACTTAAATAAAATTGACACTTCTTTTAAAATTTTTGATTAATCTGAATAACTAACAGTCCTACTGACTGACTACAAAATAGTGATGCTGTATCACAGTTGAGGTCACGACTCCCAACCAAGCAAAATTATTTGAAATGCCATGCACCAAAAAAGACTCATTGATTACTCATGGTATGCGTAAAATTGTATTTGTGCTGTCGCAATTATCACTGTTTATTTCTCACTGCCAAAATGTTTCGGATTGTCTGACCCAGAGCTCCCAAGCACTAATTCACAATCACATACACATGTGCACACACACGCATGAACCCAAAAAGCTATGTTCAAATGAAATTTTTAATACAAGTATTGAGAATCAGGCTTTTAAAATGACAATCTAATCTGTGGCATCTCTTAAACAGATGCAAGTTTCCCCTTACAACATGTATCAAGCAGAAGAATTTCAAGTCAGTCTCTGTGCAATCTTCATATGCTGATGAGGTGACAAGGGTGCTAACACTTTGTTCTAAGCAGCAGCTGCCAGTCCTTTAACTTCAGTTATTATGAGCATATACGGAAGCCTATTCTTTCTTCCAGTCATCACATCACAACATGGATGGGAATACAGGCTCAATGGAAAGGCTCTTTGCTCTTCTGGAAATGCTGAATAAAAGGGTGGTGTCTGAATATCAATATTCTTCCTCCTAATCCATCAGGCTGAGCTCTTAAATCCCAGATCCCATTAGGAAATCACTGGGTTATCATAGGGCGTCACCTACAGAGGACTCTCTAATTTCATCTGCCCTGGCGAAATAACACCGTATCCTAATTAACTCATGCACATGGCCTGATAGATTGGTCACCAGTTGTATTGCACAGGGAAGTTGGAAACTGCTTTCTGTAAATGCCATCTAGATTTTTGGGCCTGATCCCACCCAAGGTACAATTTTCCTAACTCAAAGTGACTCTCAGTTAAGTGGTGATCTTGAAAACCACGTCTGCAAGGGAAGACTCAAAAAAAATTTGTCACGGGGATACAGTAACACCAATCCCACATTTTGTGGTTAATAAAACAAGTCCTGCATCCAGCTTGGCACAAGGCCGTGATCTGATTTATTTCAAGCCAAGCTGGAGGGCTCACAGGAGAAGCTGCCATTCCTGAATGCTTCAGGAGAACAGAATGCCAGGGTCATTTGCAGCAAAATTTACATGGGCTAGGAACCTTTGTGACTGATCTGAGTAAAGCTAGCCTACTTCCTAAAGAAAGTTGGTGTATTGGGCTTTCAAAAAAAGATATTGTTTTACCTACAAAAATCTCAGTTTTGCCTGACATTTTTCTCCCAAAAGGTGTACAGTGTTGGGGGGAATGGGGAAGTGGGCGGAGGGGGCAGGGAATACTCTGATTTCTAGATTAACCATCTCAAACATCAGACATTTCATTTTTCCCCCTTCTCAGTGTAACCAAATACAAGACATATAAGACATTCCCAGGGTGTCTGCAGAGAGCTTTAAGATTTCCTGCCCCAGTACATAATTAGGAATTTTCATTCTAAAGTGGCACACCCTTTTCCTCAGAGAGCTCAGCTCTCTTTGAATAAAAAAGGTGAGGTACCCTTTGGGGGATTCAGTATATATTTTTACACTTCTTATTAAATCAACCTAATTTATGGGGCATATTCAGGAAAAGCAGTTGCTTTGGCAGATGCAAAGTTAATTTGTAGACTCTAGCCTGTCCCGCCTTTTCCTCCCCTCCTGTGCGCTCCCCTCGCCCGCCCCAGCGTTTCCGAATGCCTTCGGCCTCCTCCGAAGAGGCTCCGCTCCCGCCGCCAGGGCCCCGACTCTGCTCCGAACACTGCCGAATCCCTCCGAGCCCCGCGCCCAGGCCGCACCGAGCGTCGCCGAGTGCCGCCGAACAGAGCCCCATCGACTTTTCCGGACTCGGCTGGGCGCTGTCCACCACTTGCAACGCCTGAAACCTCACCCCGCTCTGGTGGCTGGGGCTTCTAGCCGGCTCCGAGTCCGACACTGCAGAATACAGACTTCTGAAGTTTTAAAATGTCCTCCCTCGGGAGAAAGGGGTGGCGAGGCTTGCATTTACCGACCTGCAAGGGTTCCAGGCAGATGCAACATGCACCTAGTTGCAAAGAGCAATTCCCCAGGCCCCGCCTCCCCATCCATTTGGGTTGCACAAGCTCCAGAGAAGCCCCAAGCCAAATTATCCGTGGCTCAGAGGGGTGCGGCGAGCCGAGGGGCCTCTGCGAAGAAAGCCCCAGGGAACTCACGAACAAAAATAAGAACATGTCAAGCAGATGGGGAAATTGTCTCCGAGTCGCTACTCCCTACCATCATGGCGCCGTCTAGAACCCGCTTGTCATGCCTGTTACACATGCAAGATCTTTTGCATCTTGGTTCTGAAACTGCAAGCATGCTTCGTCTCCCACCCACCTTTCCACGAAAGGGGTTTTTATTTTTCATCGTTTTCCTACGGGATGCAATTACTTCGGCTATTCTGTCAAGTTGAAAAATAATCATTTTTGTTTACTGCACAGCAACTCCTAATTAGGAGCTGTGTGTGCGCAAAGGTGTCACAGCAAAACGACGTGGAATCTTCGCTAAACGTTCTCAACGAACTCCTCCGTCCGGAACTGACAGGCCAACGGAAGCAGCAGGGCCGGGAGGCCCCTAAGGCGTGTACCCTTTCCCTGCCGGCCACCCCCTCCCCAAGCAAACCTGCCAGTGGGCTCACCAGGAACTGCTGAGCGGATGGGGCAAGAAGCGAGCCTGACAGTGGGAAGGAGGGGCGAGGCGCCTTATTGAGAAAGTGTGGAAGGGAAGGAATATCCCATTTTGTTTTAATTTTCAACCATCACTCAAATCCACCCCCAGTTAATTAGGAGGGGAAACTGATATCTAAGGCAGAAGGGGGCGGCGGCAAAAGTGGGCCTGAAATCCGCATTGTGGGTAGATTACATGGAACTCGGCCTATGCAAAGTGTAAATAAATACATTGATAAAGGCCACGGAGTGAACGAAAACTGCCAGTGTCAGGAGAGCAAACGCTGGGAGGGTGGGGGTGGAGAGGGGCCGGGGGCAGTAAGGGGCGTGGGTTCAGCCTCACAGGCAGCGTCCCCCTTCTACCTCTACCTTGGATACAGCTGTGCCAGTCACATCCGCTTGGAAACCCACCTCATTCCCCTAACACACATCCCCTCCCCTAACCCTCGCCCTCTTTTGGTGGGGGGTGGGAGATGGGGTAGAAACCACAGACTCCAATTCAGCACCAAATCCATGAACAGCAGACACTTGATCCTCCACCCCAATGGAGGGCTGGGTCCCCTCCATGTTTTAGCCAAGTTCAAAATCACTGCCCCAGGAGAAGAGCAGGCGAAAGTGGGATTACAGACGCGGGGGCGGGGGAGGGGCGGCATGGAGGGAGGAGGAGAGAGAACTAGAGACAGAATGAAACAGAGACACAGAGAGACAGAAATGGAGGCAGTGAGACACACGAAATATTCCATGAGCAAGAGTAATGACCATAATCATGCCAATAGTGTGATGTTCTGATCAATATGGCGGACACTGTCATTCATACAACTACAGGCACTCCTCCTACCCCCCCCAAAAAAAACACCCACCCTGGGAGTTGGGATGGAGGGCCCAAAATCAACGTAGGTAGTGGGGGAGGGGAATCAAGTCCATGGCTGTGTCTCTGTGTGTGTGTGTGTATACGAATTAAAAAGCAGGCCTGGAGAGCACTGTGGAGTAAGCAAGGTAATAAAAACGATTTTTAAAATTATTCTTAATAAAAGTACAAATTCCAGTGCCACAGGGACTTACTTCATCTGCTTCACAATGGTGCTTTTTCCTGATTCTCCAGCCCCTGTTGGGACACAGACAGGGGAAAAAGTGGTGAGTGTCAGCTTAGGGGACCGGGGTAGGGGGGGAGTGTTGGGGGGTTAAGGCATGCGAAGTGGTGGGAGATCCTGGGCACATGGTGGTGGCAACTACTGGGACCAGGTCTCCCTGGGCGCAGGTGGGATGGGGGTGCTGGCGGCAGGGCGTGCGGGTGGCCGGGGTCGTGGGATGGGGGTGGCACCCGAGGTCCTTACCCAGTAGGAGTAATTTCACGTCTTTGGCGGCGCTGATGCCATCCTCTTTGAGGTTTTTCTCAATCGCCTTGCTCCGCTCCAGGGCGGCTCTCTCCTCTGCGCTCAGAGTACATCCCATGGTGGCCCCTTCCCTGCCACAGCCCGCACGACTCGGCTGGCACGGCTCCCCGGCTCGGCGCGCCCCCCACCCCCCCACAGAGCAGAGCCTGGGCTCAAAGGGGGAAAAATCACGATATCCTCTCCTTGGCTGGAAACAAAAATGTCGGGAAACTAGACGCCCCCAAAAAGACAGCCGCTAACAAGATTCCAGCCGCGGAGACGCGGCAGCTGGCGGGGCTCTGGGGGTGTCGAGACGAGCGCGGCCGGGGTCTGAGGCTCCGGAGCCGAGGGAGGAGGCGCCCGTGGGCCGAGGCGGCGCGGGCTGCAGGCACTGAGGCTTGTGCACGACCCAAAATAAATAAAATAATAGTCGCGGCTGGAGCCGCAGCGGGAGCCGGCGGAGGGTGGGGTGGGGGGCAGGGTGGGTCCTTCTGCCGCGGCTGCCGGCGGAGGAGGCGGCGGCGGCGGCGGAGGAGGAGGCGGCGGAGGAGGCGGCGGCGGCGGCGCGGGGTGTGGAGGGAGTGAGTTGGGGGGTGCTGCTAGTGCATGTGCATCGCCAGTCCTCAGCCGTCGGTGCGTCCGCGGCGCCTTCGCCGACCCCCGCGCGCTGGGCAGGGCTGGGCAGGGGGCCGGGCCGGGGGGCAGGTCTCTAGCGGGAGGCGGCGTCGCTGTCTCCCAGAACTCGCATCGCTCGGTGGAGCCTACCGGAGACAGGGAGAGCGCGAGGGAGCCGAGGCCAACCGGGAGCTCGAGAGAGAGGGAGAGAGAGAGGCAGGGAGGGAGCGGAAAAAAATGAAGGCAGAGCGAGCGAGCGAGCGAGCGCGCGCGCGCGCCGGGGCCGGGGCGGGGGAGGGGGCGAGCGCAGCGCGCAAGTGCTCCGGCGGCTCTGCGCACCCGGCTCCGCTAGCCGCCCGCTGACGTCAGCAGGGCCGCGCACTGGGCCCCCGGGACCGCGAGGCTGGGGGCGGGGGAGGCGCGCACTCCGGGGCTCGCGTCAGCTGGCGGCGACGCGCACGCGCGCGCGCGGCCTTCCCTTCCCCCTCCGCGCCCTCCCGGCCCGCAGCTCCCCTGGGGTGGGCGCGTGCGGAGCTGGCGGGGGCGGGGGCGGGGGCGGGGCCTGGGGCCGGGCGCGCGCCGGGGCGCCCCACCCCGCTGCTTGCCGGGCGCGAAGTCTTCGCGGGTCTCCTTGCAGCTGGGACCCGGGGCCCGGGCGGCCGGCGAGACCGTCAGGTGGGCCCCGCGCGGCCTCTTTTCCTCTCCGGCCTGCTCTCCATCTTTTCTCCAGCAGCTCGCCTTGGTTGCTGTCCCGCTGCTAGGTCCGGAGCAGCCGCGGCCAGGTTACCTCAGCAAACGTGAGGAGGCAGCGGGTCGGAATAAACCCGCGCACCCGTAATTCGCCTCTGGGGCACAAGGGCAGATTCGCATCTTTCGCTTCCTGCATCCACATTTATTGAGCACCTAGTATGTGAAAGACGAGGCGATGAGGAGAGGAACGCAGCAGGCTGGGACAAAGCCAAAGCCTGTACTTCAGGACCTTCTGCCCCCCACCCCCCCATGGCCCTCGCGACCCTGCTTCGAGATTCCGGCCACCGCTCTCGATGCAGGAGACGGTTGCCACCCTGAAGCTGCGATTCCCAGAGGGGAAGGACAGGTTTTCTTGCCATTGGGAGCTTCTAGCAAGTTCTTGCTCCCCGAACACAGTTTAAAAAGCTTTTGCAAACGTTGGACGGTTAAGCTGGGTTGAGGCCGTCTTTGCGCCAAATCCTCTTGTCCCTGCCCCTTCCAAAAAGAAAAACACACAAAATGAATTTTGAATAGGTTTTTGATGAGAGAGGAGATTTTCTTTTTTTTTTCATCTTTTAAAACAGTTTTCCCCATTTCTCCTCAAATAAAGACCCAGAAATCCAAGCCAGTTGCTCAGTGTACAACTAATCAAATACTGAGGAAACGAGCAGACATTTGCCAAAGACTGAGCATGTTCTGGGTGGTCTCAGATTTTGAAGAAACTAATTCTTACTGCACCAAATAGTTTTACAATCAGTTCCATCAGACAGCTCTGGGGGCTCTCCTAAGGAAAAGGGCCAATAAGCAAGGTTGCACGGGGATAGGAAAGGCAAGCGGCCAGTGGGGAACGTTTTTTCTAACAGTTGAGCATTTCTGTGGCTATGGAAGCAAACTTGTTTGTTTGATTTCAGCGATAGAAAAAACACTCCTGTTTTGGAAATGTTACCCAGCGCAAAAATACATTTGCAATGGACGGGAAAAAAGGCAGTTTAGGGCCACCCAGAAGAAAATATTTTTCTCCAGAATTTTTTTTTATTTGGTCTTTCCCAGTATGGGTTTGCCTCGTTTTACAAATAGCTGTCTGTGTCAAGTTGTATGTAATTTAAATATTTAAATTTGAATCACATTATACATATTCTAGAAAACGGACAAAGGAATCCCATAGAGAATTGTTTTATAAAGTAAATAACTGCTTCCCTACTTCCCCTCCCCATTCTTCTTTCGTGTGTTTTTTGGTTTTTGGCTTTTTTTTTTTTTTTTTTTGTAGGGGCATGTTAGGGGATAAATCTAGTTTGGCTTAAAATCCAGGTGTGAATAAAAGCCTTTCAAATCCAAAACATCTTAGGTACCCAGCATTCTATAGAATTTATTTTCTCAAGAGGTTGCTAGTACAATTATGCAAATCTACCAGATGCAGGAAAAAAATTCAGCGAGCTCACCCTCGTGCTGCTATCCCTACAAGACTGCATTTGAAAGACTGAAGAGGTAAGCATATAACCATTTCATTGCAGATGGTGGGTCGCATTTTACACTTTAGTGCTCTTTCTTTCACATCAAGTAATTTAAAATTTAAGATCTTAGGCTTTTGGGGCATTCTGGTTTGCATGGTTGAATGAAATTATCCTTGACTTTGGGTATATTTATTCCTTTGTGGTATCAGAGTATCTTAGTATGGTGGTGGCACAAGCCTGTGTTTGGTGTTTTCTTCACTCATGAGTGTACTTATTTAGCACCTATGCACCATGTATGGGATAATGTTCTAGGCACTATGGATGTTGTATTTCAGGTTTGTCTACTCTGTTTTCTTTTTCTGGGTCACTTTGCATCTTTATAGCTGGGCTTCTAATAAGAATAATAATCCACTTCATCTGTATAGTGCTTTACAGCTTAACAGAGAGAGCACTTTTGCAAAAATTATCTCATGTGATCCTCTCACATAAACCTCACTTAAGCACTATGGTGTGGGAAGCATCATAGCTGAGTGGAAAGAGCCTGGACCATGAATACAGATCAGCCTGGGTACCCATTTTACAGTTGAGGAAGCTGAGCCTTCAAAGAGTTGAATAACAGTTCAAAGTCACAAAGTCATTAAGTAGTAAGCTAGCCCTTCTTTTACAGATTTGTGAACTATCTGAGAAATACCGTGTTATATACATATATAAAGTATGCTTCTCAGACTCACAGAAAGCTTACAATCACAGAACCCCATTATTAAATTTATTCTGGTTCTCCCAAAGGAAGTGAGGATGAGAATCTCTCAGTTCACTGTGAATTATTAGTATTAATATTAGTAATACCACAATTGTTTAACTTGTTCACTATTCCTGTGGGAATGAGGAAATTGCCATCCTACTATGAAAAGTGGGGGCATGCTTATACCAGGACAGATTCCATTTTGTTTTATTTTATATGATCCTCAGAATTACAGTTATTTGATTATTGCTGTTGTCCAGAGAATAAGTCTAACCCCACCCTCATTCAGCCATCCCCTTTGCTACACATGTACTGTTCAGCATATTTTTAATTTTAAAAGTATAATTAGAATGTTTTAAATACTCTCTAAAAGGAACAATAGCAAAGCCTACATTAAGTTGCTTTTTTACTACATGTGGCTCTTAGTTCTGGAAGACAGTAATTCATGATACATATATATATATAAGATTCTTCAGCTCTGACTTACAGAATGTGGGCTCTGATTAGGGAAACGAATTTCCCTATTTGTTCCCTTTTATACTTTAAATGTGAAATTACTTTAATTACTTTAATTAAATATGCATGTATTGACAATCTACTATGTTTAATATATTGATTTAGATGTGCAGGGAGGTTCCAATATAAGAGCTTGGAATCTGGAAATCTTGAAACCCCTGGAATGTTTTCTCAAAACCATTCACATTGGAATCAGCTGGGGTGCTTGTTAAAAATTCAATTATCCATCTTACTTCTACCAAGTCATACATTTCTGCAATTTGCATTGATAGCCACTCCCCAAGTGATTTTTCTGTGTACAAAGTGTTGATCTTATACAGAATCTGGCTGTGCCAATTAATTCCACTAGAAGCTTACTTTCTTAAAGACCAGATATATCATCTGTTTCTGAATTCAGCTTTTCTTTATGTTTACTAGTTTTTTGTATTTCTGTCAAAGGAAAAAAATTATGAAAATTACTATTCCTTATGAAGACTACTTTCATGGGAAGAAAATAGGCTAAAATGTGTGGTTCATGAACTAAATAAACCTAAACTAAATGTCAAGTGAATTAGGCGTTGTAGAGAGAATGGTAGATCACTAGAAATTTTGGATTTTTGCACTGTTTCTATTATAAAATTGATAGCTCATAATCTAACTTAGTGGTGAATATAATTTAGAAGTATGTTTGGGTTAGAATAAGAGATGACCTGTTTTCTGGTAAATATCTGGCATTAATGAGGGAAGATGCCGATCAATTTTTTTTATGTCCCTAAAAGACATAAAAGACATATATCCCTATTCATCATTTTCCTGACTGATATTTTGTGCATGTCTCTCAGACCTCTCGGAGCAGTGCTTCTCAAACATTTTTGTGCATAGGAATTACCTGAGATGCTTTTTAAAATGCAGATTTCTGGGTCCTAGCCCTAGAATTTCTGAATCAGTACGTCTGAGGTGGAGCCTGGGGACCTTCATTTTTACAATCATACCTTCTCCCCCAAGTGATTACTGATATGCTTTGGAAAACACATTACTGGTCTAAAAACTCCTCTGAGGTGAGAGAATTATGGAAAATTGGAGGGGCCAGGACTAGTGCTTTCATGTTGATAAGGTAGACCAAGAGGTAAAATGAAGATGGAAGCTTAGCTTAATGTGACTCAACAGTCATAGTTTCCTATTGGAATTTTTTTGGAAAATCTTTCATCAGAAACTAAGATTCTTATTTGTTTTCATTGAATGAGGATACTTTTCAACCTATCTGGATTGATGTTGACAGATAAGATTAGTAGGTGCATATTTATTTAATACTTATTATGTCCTCCAGAAGACAGGAGATTTCCAGATACAAAGGTTTTCTGCATTATTTATCATATTTTCTATCTCTATAGAGCCTTTCACACATGCATCTCAAACACATTTTAGACATTGTCTCATAAGTCTTCTGTAAGCTTCAAGGTCCAAAGTCTTATTACCACATTGCTCTTTGCAGATAGAACCATTTTGTTTATTCTCGACAGTTTTATTTGTGCAAGAAGCAAGTAGGTGAATTTTATCTGAATCCAGTTAAAACCAATTAGAATTGGCTGTAACAAGTGTGACTGGGGAGAAGCGGAGGCTATCAATTAGTTCAAACTTAGAAGTGGGTTGAAGGTGTTTGGCCAGACTAGACTGATTGAATTTTGTGACACGTCTGCATCCTCTAAAGCTGCTGTCCCCAACCCCAGTACCCATCTCTTGGACTGTTAGGAAATGGGCCATGTATCACCGCCTGAGCTCTGTACCACCTCCCATCAACTCCATGACACCCTACCCCCCACCCTCGGTCTGTGGAAAATTTGTCTTCCATGAAACTGGGCCCTGGTGCCAAAAAGGCTGGGGACTGCTGCAAAAAGTACATGTGGTTTGGGATATTCCCATAGTCTGCCAAGTATCGAGAACGAGGCGTTCCAGTGGGGCAATGTGGTTCTTTAGTTGAGCTGACATTTAGGCGTGTTATCTGTTCCCCAAAGGCCTGCAAAACCCTGACCTCTGTGACAGAGAAAAACATTTTTATGAAATTCCTGTGTGTGTGATGGAGCACATCTATAAAACTGAAAAAGGACAATTCAGAAAGAGACACACATTTTCAACCAGACACGTACCCCATAGGACTCTTACCTAGAATCACTCAGACCTTGAAGTAAAAAGAAAAGAACTGCATTGATTTTCCTCTTAAGTCATCCCCGAAGTCCACTATCGTTCCCCTGGTCATTGTAGTCTTTGGAGAGGGCTAAGAGAAAAGGAAAAAGGACTCTAAATTAGTTACAGCCAATATAAATGGGAAAAAAATGTGCTGTTCCTAATGAGCAAAGAAGGGATGTACACAGATGTCAATTAAAAAACTGAATGTAATGACTTAATGATGACTCTGAAATTAATGAGGTAGATGCCCAAAGACAGTCTTAAAAACAATCGATAGTGAGATTAAGAAGTGGGGTGGGGCCGGGCGCTGTGGCTCACGGCTGTAATCCTAGCACTATGGGAGGCCTAGGCGGGCGGATTGCTCAAGGTCAGGAGTTCAAAACCAGCCTGAGCAAGAGTGAGACCCCGTCTCTACTAAAAATAGAAAGAAATTAACTGGACAACTAAAAATATACAGAAAATATTAGCCGGGCATGGTGGCGCATGCCTGTAGTCCCAGCTACTCGGGAGGCTGAGGCAGAAGGATCACTTGAGCCCAGGAGTGTGAGGTTGCTGTGAGCTAGGCTGATGCCACGGCAATCACTCTAGCCCGGGCAAGGGAGTGAGACTCTTTCTCAAAAAAAAAAAAAAAAAAAATAGAAGTGGGGTGAATGGGGCAGTGAAAGAAAAAGGACAGATTTGGGGATTGTTGAATTTGATCATTTTCTTTGATTCTATTTTTTTTTTTGTATAATCAGGATGGACCTCTTAATTTTT
>CAUYRT010072676.1:0-35460 GCA_963574885.1 Lepilemur ruficaudatus
CCACTTAGGTGTTGATCAGCTAATACCAATTGGCTGGTGAGTACATGTGGTGCCTGTCCATCCATTCTTGGGATATTTCACTTAGTAGAACAGGTTTCAGCTCCATCCAGGAAAATACAAGAGGTGCTATATCACCATTGCTTCTTATGGCAGAATAGAGCATGTACATACATTTTTTTAAATACCTCAACTTATAGTGTGTATTTTACTTTATTTCACTTAGTATTTTAGACAAAAATCTTTACATGTTATTTCATTATCTTTATAATTTGTTCTGATACCTGCATAAATTCCCTCAGGCTGAAATATACCATATTTAAGAATTTATCATTGTGTATTGAAGTTCTTTTCTTATTTCATAGATGCAACTATACATAGTGGTGAATACTATATATGTTCATATCTACAGGTACCTACCTAATTGTTATTCCAATTTGGACTTAGCCTCAGACAAGGGATTCTGGCTTCAAAGGCTTAGCTAGCATGTGTGCCTGTGATCAAATTTCTTTACAACAGGAATAAGAGTTTAATTTTTTTTTTTTTTTTTTTTTTGACTGGATTTTAATCTTTAACCCAGGCGGGAGTCAAATGGAATGATTTCCAGGGAAATGAGGTTCTCTATTAGTTTCTCTATTTAAATAAGTAAAGTTCTCTATTTGATACTTTGAATAATAGTAAGATGCTATCTTAGATGCTAACTTCAAGATCCGTCCCCAATTTTGTGCCAATTCTGTGTCCCCAAGGCTTTGTCTTGGATTTACACTAAAGAACAGATATTTCATTCAGTCAATTTTCAAGAATAGAAATGTCCATTCTTATTTGAAGATTTCTGTGGGTAGAGATCTTCTCAATGGGCTCATTCTGCCCCATGTTTTTCTTATATAAAATATCATGAGGAAATAGATTTGAATGTTAATTTCAATAAGATTAGCCTATTCCTGCCCTGAGATACAAGGAAAGTTAATCCTTTATTCTGTTTCTTTCTCCTACTCCGTGCCACTCAGGCATTGGTGTTAGTAGTTGGCATTTAAAAGGAGTTAGTTTTTCCCCAAATAATATTTTTAGGTGAATATTTTCTCAGTCCTGAGTGAGAAAGTTTATAAAGCTTTAAACTATGAAAACTTTAGCTAATTTGCATGTTCTAAACATGAGGGAAAAAACTCATTATTTTCAAAACATTAGACTGTAATGGTTCTAAGATTTCATTTTATTCTGACCATGGTGTTGCCTTTAGAGAAATTTATTTTTCAGCCATAAGAATGAATGGATAATTTGCTAGAGTAAAGACAAAAGTTTCTGGAAAGAATGGTACAATTCTTGTTGTACCTTCACATAGTGGTATGCTATTATGTAACTGAAAAGTTCTAATTTCCTCCCTGAATCACAGAACATTTAAATATGTCCTTTTGTAGGTAATTTTTGCAAATACCAAATGACTCTGACCATTTTATTGCACCACAAAAATGGTACCATACAGCAAAAGTGTGTTCTGTAACACTTCACTTTGTAAAAATCAGAAGGATAACACAATCTCACTTATCAAAGCGTATAAAAAGACCAAAATGTATATATTGCTTTTCTTAAGCTAGGCTAGAATTAATTCTTTCTATAAAAGATATAAAGGAGTAAAATGTTTTATTAACTTAGAGCATGTTATTGTAAGACTTGATCGAGCAGTATTCCAAAGAGCACTTAAATTTCTTTGGTATGAGTTTTTGGTTGATTTAATAAGTTCAAGCAAACTTTTGATTTAATACCTCTGGCAGAAGTGACTTTCGCCTTCTCCCTTACTGTCCCCTTTTAAAAAGACAAAAGAATATGAAATTTCACAATTTCTAATTTCTATGACAGGTTGTTTTCAATATTTAGAGACCACTATAAGGTGGTCTGTCAAGAAGCAATAAATGAAAATAGAGGTTCAACTTTGAATTTATTTTCATTCAATGGGATTTTGCCAAGGTATTGCTTGGCATAGCATTCTGCACACCTGGGAAAGCAAAAGGAAAAATAGCTACCTTCACCTCTGTGTAGGCTCATTAAGGATTTGGGAAGATGAGACAAATGTTAACCATTATAGAATTTGTATCATACATAAGAGGAATTAATTTTATTGATTCGAACGTGAGTAGGTCCTCCATTTTTAAAAATTGAATTAAACTCCCTGTGCATAAATTTGAGAACTTGGCAAAGCTTACAATCTTTACTATGAAATGCAGCATAACAATGTATTCTATGTTTCTTTTTTTCAGTTCCAGAGATGCAACTTGAAAAACACTCCTGAAACATGAAACAAGAAGAATAATATTTAAATATAATATAATCATTATACCTCTTTATCCATCAAAGTGGCTTCATTCCCCTGCTTTTCATCTGTCCTCATATGTTGCATCAAATATTGGGTAAAAACAGGAAGAAATAAGTGTTTTTGTAGAAGTCATTACTCTTTGCAATGAGAGTGATAAAGTTCAAGCACATCTTTTTTGGGAGCTTTGATGACTCCAGTGGAGCTTCCCAGACAGTGTTCACCATCCTTCTGATTCCATGTTGCTTGACTCTGGATTTCAGAGCACCACCTGTTATCCCAAATGTGCCTTTCCTCTGGGCCTGGAATGCCCCAACTGAACTTTGTGTTGGAGCACTTAATGAGCCACTGGATCTGAGCCTCTTCCCTTTAGTAGGAAGCCCGCGAAAAGATGTCACAGGCCAAGATGTTACAATATTTTATGTTGATAGACTTGGCTACTACCCTTATATAGACCATTCGGGCACAATTGTGCATGGAGGAATCCCTCAGAATGCGTCCTTACAAGACCATTTGGACAAAGCTAGGAAAGACATTCTTTATTACATACCAACAGACCATCTGGGCTTGGCTGTCATTGACTGGGAAGAATGGAGGCCCACTTGGGCAAGAAACTGGAAACCTAAAGATATTTATAGGACTCGTTCTATTGACTTGGTTCGGCAAAAAAATACAAGCCTTAGTGTTGCAGAGGCTACCAAGATAGCCCAAGTTGAATTTGAAATGGCAGGAAAGGATTTCATGCGAGAGACTTTAAAATTGGGGAAATTACTTCGACCAAATCACTTATGGGGTTATTATCTTTTTCCTGATTGTTACAACCATAATTATAGACAACCTAGTTTCAATGGAAGTTGCTTTTATGTAGAAAGGAAAAGAAATGATGCTCTTGACTGGTTGTGGAAGGAAAGCACTGCCCTCTTCCCATCAATTTATTTGAACACTGTAATGTCTCCTCAACAAGCTGTGCTCTATGTGCGAAATCGAGTTTATGAATCCATTAGGATTTCCCAAATACCTGATGCTAAAAGGCCACTTCCAGTTTTTGTATATGCCCGCCTAGTTTTTACAGATTTAACTTTGAAATTCCTTTCTCAGGTAAGTAAACCTGGTATGAGGGCAATGAACTAGTGTCTACAAAAAGTATTTAATGAAATTTATTATTTTTGAAGGGAGTGAAATCTAGCTTTTAATATGTGTACATAAGTAGTTCTACATCATTATATGACTTCAAAATAAGAATATATTTAATCTTTAATGTAATCTCATGATCTCTTAGCAAGCATGGAAAATTAGATAATAGAGACAATGTACTAACTCGGTTTCTTTTTTCTCTTTCATGCGCTTGCTCTCTTGTTAATAGAAGTAATTAAAACAAGAAATGTCTCTATTTTTTATAGTAAGGCAGTGGCTCTGTAAAAGATATAAATAGTGGAGAAATATTTAAATTACTATGATTGGGTCAGTATGCTTAGCTGTGGTGTTTCTGTCCTATGTGTAACAATTTTATTTTATTTTTATCTGATAACTCTTTCTATCACATTTTCCAGGATGACCTTGTGAATACACTTGGTGAAACTATTGCTCTTGGTGCCTCTGGAATTGTAATATGGGGAAGCCTTAGTGTACTGCGAAGTACGGTAAGTTGAATTGGTAGAAAAATAGATGAAAATATTTCTACCTTTAATGTTTTCAAGGATTGTTTTGGTATTGATACAAAAATAAGTAGTACTATGCATGGCATGTAGTAGCAGGTGCTCAATTAATACTACCTGAATCAAAATATCTTGGATTTTTGTGGTTGCTGTATGGCAGAAATACTATACCTGCTTTCCAGTGAAGAAACAAATTCAGTGAATTAACTGAATTTCTCTAGGCTGCATGACTATTAAGTAGCCAAACCAGGACTATGATATCAATTTTTTGACATGGTGTTTGGTGTCAGAAAATAGGTATCTCTTCCTTTAATTTCATTCTTCTTTAATTCTCCACATCAGATCTTTATTTCCCACCTCTTCAATGCTCTTGGCTCAGTGCAAGAGTAAAGGTGTTATAGTCACTGCTAAATTGGAGCTGAACTTTCCCTTCTCTGATGGATGTGGAAATACTAATGACACGATGGAGAATGTCAAATTATGCTCATGGCCCAGGGGTCCTATCTTAACACCTGTAGAGAATAAATTTTATACTCTAAGATCAGAAGAGACCTTTTGAGGAGGATTATATTCATCTCTTGTCCTTCAGATACAATAGCCATAGTCTTACTTCATTCAGAAATACTTAACAGCAGTTATATTCAGGAAATTCTTTCAAGGTAATCTGAGCCCTTCTGCCTATGTTGAATAATTCTATTGTCTCCAGTTTGATCTACAATAAAAAGAAATAACAGAAAATATAAGTTCAGAGAAAGGTATACGTCCCTTGGTAAAGTCTGTCAGAAAATTATTTTAAAATTATAATTCTACTAAGTATTTTCCTAATTTTTATTAGCTGTTTTCCCAAATCCATATCCTTTCTCAATGGTCTTATTATTTAAAAATGTATAAATATTTTAAATTTTCCACACCCTTCCCTTTCCTTTTTTTTTTCCTTTCCCTCCCCTCATCCATCTCCCTCCCCCCCCTCTTTCTTAACTAAGAACTCTACCCTTACTCTGAGGAACAACCAGTCAGGCATTCCTCAATGAGTATACTACTCATTGTAAAATGATATACAATTTAAGTGCCATACTTGTTTTTTAATAGCACTTTAATCTTAGATTCACATACTACTATCACGCCTCCTAAATCGTCTTCACTATTATTCATGTCAGGGACAATCCTACAACTTTAATATGACTATTTTCTACTATCTTGAAATTGTCCCCTGTATATTCTGTTTGTATATATTTCTGCTACATTTCCCAATTTGTGTTCATTTGGAATGCTAGCTTTATCATTACTTTCCTTTTATCCTATGTTATTTTTAATCAGTAGAGTCATGGATTACTTGTCATGTTTCTACTCATTTACTGACAACTTGAGAAACCAGTAATTGCAGGTTTACTTGTATTTTCGGAATAGACCTAAAACAAATGTAAGTGAACTGTTTTCCTTCATTTCCTTTTATTAGATCTAGTGGTATGACAGAGCCAGTTCTACTGGTCCCAGCTTGTAAGATCTGCTTGTTAAATATTCAGAAATTTTGTGAGCCAGTTGTTAAATACAGCCATTATTAAAAATTAAAATATAGAAACTTATAACAAAATGAATTATGTTAAAAACAAAGGTAATAAATTCTCAGTATATTATTTTACTTCATTTTACTATTATCATGCTCTTGAAATTATTTACATCTATTGTGTCTGTATAAGTAGAAATACTATGTGATGATGTGTTACTCTATACCTTATTGCCACACTGTGTAGTGCTGGTGTACTCAATTCCTAATTCTGCATTCAGTAATGGTCAGTTGGTAGCTTGAAACTGGCCACAGTAGGAGTACTTACACCATGGATATATGATATATGTGTATAGGGCTGTTGAGAAAGTATACAGCCCTGTAATATGAAAAATAGTGTTAACAATGGCTGGATAATTCCCAGACAGCTTATATATATATGTATATATATATATGTGTGTGTGTATATATATGATATAAACCAGGCATTATCTATTACAGAGTCAGTTTTAAGACATTTCCATAGACTATATCTTACGTAGACTAAAATTCTCAAAACATTTTTATCCCTTTACTCATCTTTGCACCTAACCCTTGTCTCTGTGGAATTGAGGAAGTTTAACTGAACTTTTATAAATTCTCATATCCTTGTTACTGGGAATATAGCATTGAAGAATATCAACAAAGACCATGCATTCGTGAATCTCATGAGTACTTAAAAACAATAAAAAAGCAAGAAAACATTTGATGTCGTAAGTGTTATACAGAACATTAAAATAGACAGATGTGAGAGAGTTCACAGGAAAGGTATCCAAGAAGGGTATTGTCTAACTAAACATACCATCTGAATGACAAAATGGAGTCAATCAGTTAAAAATTAGAGGAAAGAGCATTCCAAGCAGTTTAAAATGAACCTGCCATGCTAAAAGTGAAATAACTCCCATGTCTAAGGTAAAGTGGGTGTGGGAGGGTTGTACAAGAGGAAGGAAGGGTTATACCATGTCAGGCTATGTACAAGTCAAGAGAAGAGGTTGAATTTTATTCCAAGCACCATGCAAAGCTATTAGAGGGTTAAAAAGATGGGGGGTATATTAGTTTTCTGTTGCTTCCATAAAAATCACAACAAACTTAGTGGCTTAAAAACTAGAAATGTGTTATCTTATAGTTCAGTAGGTCGAAATCTAATGTGCATCTCAGTGGGCTAAAATCAAGGTATCAGCAGGGCTACATTCCTTTCTAGGGGATGGTCCTTACTTTCTCATTTGAGTTGTCAGGTGTTTAGTTTTCTTCCTCACACACCTGTGCCAGTCTTCTGGCTCCTGAATTGTTGGAGAGCCCCTCTACCCTTACAAGCCCTAGTGCGGCTGCCATCAGTGAAGTGAGAACTTCTTTTTTTTTTTTTTTCAAAATTTGAATTAACTGTATTTCCCCTACAGTCAACAACTTCTCTGCATTGAATTTTAAAGCAACAAAGTAAAATAAAATCCCCCAAATGAAAGGTATCAGAAATCCAGATTTAGTTATACTCTATTTGTGAAAATGTTCGGCCATTTTATTGGTCTGTAAAAGAACTATCATCTGGGTCAAAAAAGAGTTCTATAAATCAAAGAATATTCTACACCTTGGAAAAGAAAATCAGCAGTAACATTCTCACTGAACATTGTAAATTACATTTTTCTTCGTAAAAGGTACATACTATTTTGCACTTTTCCACTGAAAGCAGTGGTGTGTTATGCTTGTATAAAAAAAAAAAAAAGTTATATCCTGTGGCAGGAAAAACCCTTTCTTTTCTCTTTCACTTTTACTAAACTGGAGAAAATTTTCAAGTCTGTGTAAAGTTGCCTATAAGCTGGAAAGTGAACATGTTCAGTCTCCATTTACATTTTAGTGCATTTTTGTTCTATGTTTTCTTCTCACCTTTTAAATAAATTGCTGTGGAAAGATTGAACAAAGTCTTATAGTCTGTCACTACAGAAACTAGGTATTAAGTATGTATATGTCTGTGGGGTGGTAGTATGGGACATGTGTACACTTCATATGATTAAGTGCCTTACTTTTGGTAATAACACTTTTAGAATTAGTATATATTAAGTGTTACTACTCCTTTTTTTAAACTTGCTTTTTTACCTGAAAGTATAACAGTGTATTGTTTTGTTCAGTTTGAAACAGTTGTATATAATTTATTCTAAATATATTAACTTTAAAAAATTAAATTAATGAATTTAATGCTTAAACATATATCTTTGTTAAATCATTAATGAAGGTCAAGTAAATGAGTACCAATGATACTTGCCTGCACCAAAGCTATTGTCAATAATGGGAGACTCTTTATTTTTTAATTCTTTTACATTTTTTGTCTTCATAAGGGACTCTGAGACTTCTTTGCTTTTTAAATTTAAATGTTTTTATAAATTTTCTTTAGACTTTGGCACAGTGTTAAGAGAGTGCTTGCTACAGGTGCCTCAGGATCGTGTTCTCAAGTACCATTGTCTTTGTTCTCCTTCTTACGTATTTATTTATTTTTTTTTAGTATCCCCAAACTTTACGATAGTATTAAGGCAGATTTGATCTAGGAGTTGATTTGTAATTGATTTTCATTCAGGTAATAGCAGTTCAGCTTTGTTCGCTTTTCTTCATTTATCTCCAAAACATTCTTGGGCTCATATTAATGCTTTTATTCTAGGTTCTGCCTCTCAGGGTTGTGATGTTTGCAGAGCAAATTTAGCCCAGTTCTTGTTTTCAGTTCTTTTAAAAGATTGTCCTTTGCCTTCTATTTGCTAGTACTGAATGTCTTGCATTATGCCCTAATAACAGAGCTTCAAACCCCTTCGAATTTCATCTTGAAATAGAAATGCCTTAAATTCAATATGTGCTCTCTAAACAGTTTTCATTCCTTCTTACTGTTTTTTTTTAGTATTTCTTGTCTGACACTTTATTAGACTTTCTCACATAGATAGGTTACATCATTGTTTCTCTACTTTATAGATTTATCAGACCAGCACTTGTACATTAGTTGTTTCTTTTTTTTTTTTTTTTTTTTTTTTATACTTAGTCTAAATATGTCGCCCCGGCTAGAGTACAGTGGCGTCATCGGAGCTTACTGCAACCTCAAACTCCTGGGCTCAAGCAATCTTCTTGCCTCAGCCTCCCAAGTAGCTGGGACTACAGGTGCTCCACAACTCCTGGCTCATTTTTCTATTTTAAATAGAAATGGGATTTTGCTCTTGCTGAGGCTGGTCTTGAACTCCTGAGCTCAAACAATCCTCCCACCTCAGCTCCCAGAGTGCTAGGATTACAGGGGTGAGCCACTGCGCCCAGCCTAGTTGTTTCATTTTTGAATTGAACCATATGAAGTTGCTGTTTTTATAGTTCACCTTTATTATGACTATAGGTATATTATCTAACAAAAGCATTGGCGTATTGGAAGGATAGGACATTATCTTCAGGAAAGAAGACATTAGAGTTAAATATTTGGGGATTTCAAGTGACATTGGAAATTTTTTCTGGTCTTTTCAATTCAAGAGCAAAATTAAAATTATTAATTTGATCTCAGTTATGTATTAGGTATCATACAAGTGATATTGGCTATCTCTGGATGTTAATATTAGAGGTGTTTACTTTCAGCCTTCATTTTAAAAGCTGACCATGGGAGTGGTCAGTAAAATTTAGGTCAGCATAATTGAATTTCAAAATGTCTGTGAACAAAAGGGCTCCAGTGATGGTGAGTAATAACTGGGATGTTTGTAGATGGCTAAAGTGGGTAGAGAGTGACTTGGCTACTTGGTATGAGCTAGATCAGAGTGGTTTTTATGTTAGAATGGGAGACTAGTTGTTGGATACGGCATTGAATGGAGTACAAATGGTGAGTTCCACCTGGTCTAGTGAACCTGCGGCATTCGAGAATTTATCAGTGGTTAGCCTTTATGTGAAAGAGTGCCAAGACAGATAGTGTCTTTGAGGGAGAGTAAGTTTTCAGTTAAGGTACTTCGTGTGACAAATTTTAAGGTGGTGCAAAGTTTATTAATGTAGCTGGATGAGTTGAAAGCATTTGACAATGCTAATCAATCTTTTTACCCCTGGTTTTCCAATAGTATACTGTCTTTTCCTCTGGTTTTGTGGCTGTCACTTTGCCCTTCTTGATAGTTAATACTGCTTCTTCCTTTGTCCATCTCTTTAACATTGGTGTTCCCGACCATCCAGTTTTTGTTTTTATCTCTTCTGACTATACTGATTGATGTTAGGCAATTTTGTTCATTGCCATAGCTTCAGATTTATTATTTCCTTTTCTCATAGCTTTTGTGCCTTTGCATATATTATTATTTTCTCTGCTTATTTTTTACTTCCCCACTATTTTCTACTTGGCAACAATATTTCAACTGTTGGCTTAGTTGTTTACATTTCCTCTAGACTGAAGTCTGGGAGGGCAAGGACTATAGATTTTTTAAATCCTATTTTTCTCAGTGCTTACCAAAATGCCTAGGATTGGTAAATATTTGAATTAATAAGTTATCAATTAGATTACCAACTGTGCTTGTATTGCCACAGAAGAGAGAGTGCTAATGCTAATAAACTTAAACAAACCCTGTTCACTCTTACCAGTCATTAAAGAAATGAATTAAATAATAAAGTACTGTTGTCAAGAGACAGTATAGGATAGTGGTTAACAGCATGAATTCTGGAGCAAAAAGCCCACCTTGATTTGAATTCCAATTCTGCCACTTACTTGCTGAATGATTTTGGACAAATCATTTAACCTTTCTGTGTCTCATTTTCATAATATATAATAATACCTATTTCACGTCTGGCAATCAGTATTATTGTGTAAGTATTCATTGTTACTATTTTATATTTTAAAAATCTGTTCTATATATATGTATATATGCTAGAGTAAGATAGCCCGTTATCCATACTGATGATAGAAATTTAAATTGGTATAGTGTTTTGGAAAACATTTTTATGTTATATAATGAAGATTTTTCTAACTACTTCTGATTGAATAATTTTATTTTTAATAATCTCTTAATAAAATCTGAAGTAACCTTTTAATAAAATCTGAAAATGAAATGAAGTAAAATCTGAAAGTCCTGTATGTTTTAGAATTATTTGTGATACTTTGCAAACAGCTTAAATCTCTAGTGAGAGTGGAATAGTTAAAATATATTTTTGAGTATTATTCAACAGTTAAAATGTTTGCGTTTTAGTGACATAGGAAATGATTATGATGTAATGGGCAAGTTATAAAAGATAAAATATTATCTTAAATATGCTTTAAAAACATCAAAGAAATGTTAAGATGCTAACTTGTCTTTGCTTTTGGGTGATGGCATTTAACCTCTGTCAGATTACTTTTTATTTATTACGTGGGATTAATAACTGATATACTATATTTTTTATTTGGTTTTTCACAATTAAATGAGGTAATATGAAAGTTCTTTGGATAACTTGTGTTTTTTTAAGTTACTACTTATTGTTCATCTTTTATGTTTTTATTGTAAGGTCAAACCCTGTTGTAAAATACGACATAGTATTTTCTTAAGTCTTTACCTTTGCATTTTAACATTGGAACTTCTAGCTATATGTTTTTGGTGGCTTTTCATCCCCCTAATTTGTCATTAGTACCTAGTTTTCTAGAAATTATTTTCTAAATGTAAAGTTATTTTATGATCATGGTGATACCATTGTGATTTGGCTTAGGTTTTTTTTTTTTTTTCCCCCTCTATTTAATCTACAGCAACTGGAACAGATCCAGAAGGAGCTAAGTGTTTTGGAAGAGGATATTAAAAGAGTGGAAGTAAGAAATCAAGAATTTCTCCCATATCTAGCAATTTTTCCAATTTCACGAAACCTTTAAGTTGCTTCATTAAGTTTATGGGATTGGTCTTGGTTAAGAAGAAAGTAACACGTTACTTTAATTGAGAATGCACTTTTGTAGAGAAACACATCTGAACACTTTATTGATGATAAAATGTAGTATAAATTTGTTTTCACAATGTTTTATTACCATAATTTTTCTTGATTAGATTGAAAAAAATCACTATTTTCTTGGAATGCCATCATATTAACTTAAAACCCTTAATTGTTACCACTAAAATGATTCATTGCTATGCCATTTTTTAATTAAGTGAATAATTTTTACATATCTATGTGCATTTCTAGGTGATAAGGTTGATTAAAAGAGAAATATAAGGATACAATATTCTAGGAATTGATAATGTAATATAGTTTACTTAAATCCATGGGAGGATTCTCGGGAGGCTCATAAGCTATTATGATGTAAGGTTTTTGCCTTTGGCTGTATTTAAATTTAGTTTGTGTTTTTCGTTATTTTCATATGTCATTTTCTTTTGCTGATATGTAGAATATGTTAAAAGATAATGAATTTAATAGTTAGTGGATGTTCATCCCATGTGACATTCCTAACTTATTATATTTATGTCACTTGCTTGACTATATGATTGAGCTGAGCTTTCATTAGCCAGAAATAATTTTACCTGAGTATGCATCTTTAGTGGCATTTTAAAATTTGCTGTTTTCTCACTAATCACAATGTAGCATGTAAGAAAAGGAGGCTAGCTTGTTGATATGATTCAGAGACATAATTTATACAATAATGGTTGATAAGGAGGCCTTTTTTCCTGGGTTATTGATCAAAAATTACAGTTTAAGTCATTAAACAAAGCTAATATTTGAATCAAGAAGAGTGTTACTCTTCTTAATATTTGTGGAGAATATTTTTAAAGTAGAAACTGACATATCTTGGGTTTTTTTTGTACTTTAAATAGTTGAACCTGGTGATGTTGTTACTTCACTGTCGTATTTACCTTAGTATTTATCGGTAGGTTATCACCTGGATTAATGACTTACTAGTTCAATTAGTGTAATGCACATCTACCTAATTTAAATATTTGTCTTTTTCTGTATTTGGTGACTTCATTAATAATGAACAATATTTATTAAGGAATTTATAGTTCTTTATGTATGCTATAGAAAAGACTCATCTCTTTAACTTTTCAGATGTCCTTATTTATGTACTCTGTAGAGAGGAAGTCTTCAGAAATTTGGGTGTTGAGACAAAAAGGGACTGATGAAAACCCAGGATTGGAAAGAGTATGCATCTCTCTTTGATTTATGTATCTTCTATTTGGAGTATCTACTATAACTCAAATAATTGTACTTTCAGGAAATGAGTGGCTTATACTCTCCTGTCAGTGAGGATAGCACAGTGCCTCAATTTGAAGCTCCTTCTCCATCACACAGGTACAAAGCTTCACACTTGCAATTGCTTAAAGTTCATGTTACAAAGTGTGCTCATGGTACTAGTCCTTGGGAGCCTTTTCCATGCAATGTACAAAACCTCTGAGAAACCACTTTGGTCATGATCTATAAATGAGATTCAGATGGCCCATCTGTTTCCTTAATGCTTTGAATTTCTTGCCAGGAATATTTAGTGAGTAGAATATTATAATGTTGTGAATTCTCAGTTGGATTAAAGTTATAGTAAATTTCTTACAGTAATGATAGCTTTAAATATCTTGTAAATTAAAGTCAGATGACATAAAAATCTAAATTTAAGAACATGAAATGGTAACATTAGGGGAAAATGTGATGAAACCTTGGATTTTTCCCCTGACTCACTGAATTTTCTTGGGCAGATCACTTTCCCCAGATTTAAAATGAGGGCACTAGATAGATCTGTTAGATTTCCGTGGTATTTTCCTATAACTTCTTGTTATTAATTGAAGCCTTTTCCTTCTGTATGTTCTATTAGAGCAGGGATTATATTTGTCTTGCTTGTGACTGTTTCCCTAGATTTTAGAATAATGCCTGGCCTCATTTAGTAAGTATTTGTAAAATATAATGAATGTCTATGATCCCAAAAGCTCTAAATTCTATTTTATGAAATGAGTGCTATCTAAATTTTGAATTTTGAATTTTTATGTTTGAAATGTTCAGAGTAAGAACAATTTTACATGAAGCCACTTTTTAAAAAAATTTACTAATCCATTTAAGGATAATGGTCCAATGGGTAATTTTCAGACTTATGGTTATAGGGTAACATATGTATTAGGAAGTCCAGTGCCAGTATAGTAGGTTACACTAACCTTCAGAACCTTTTATCATTTTAGGACATCTATTATGGGTTTAGTTTAGTATGACGTATGGGGAATGGGATATAGGAGATGTTCTAGTTAAGGAACATTCCTGGGAGGTTTGATATTTTTCCCATTAAACATGGTGTGGAGAATCCCTGTGAATTCTAGTTGATTCTGGGGTCACTTTATCTGTGCAATTCAGCTGGTTTTCCTCCATATTATACTTGGTTTAAAACATGGGAATAATTGGGTCTGTGAGATATTGTTATCTTTAAGCCTGGGATCTTTGTCAGTGGAATATTTATTGTGTGAATATATACAGGGAAGCAGAAATTGTCACATCACAAAAAATTTGCTAATAAACTGACAATTCATTCACATTGTCATATCACATGTTTTTAAAATTTCAAAATATTAAGGGAGTACAAGCATTTGTATGCATTACAAAAGCATATCTTTTGTAATGTTTAAGTTGGGGCTTTTAGTGTGCCCGGCACCCAGATAGTGTTTATTGTATCTAATAGGTTTTTACTCCACTCCTCCTCCTCCCCCTGCCCCTTCTTGATTTCCAGTGATCTTTACATTTCTTTGTGTCCAAATGTGCCCATCGATTAGCTCCCAATTATTAGAGAGTACATGTGGTGTTTGTTTTTCCATTCCTGAGAAACTTAGGATAATCGTGTCCATTCCATCCAAGTGCTAAAAGACTTCATTCCTTTTTATGGCTGAGTAATCCCTCTCTGCTTAACAGTAGCATTTCCTTCTATCTTTTGTGTCCAGGTCTTTGCTACTCAATCTTTCACTGATTGTTGGATTTTATAAACTTGTGACAATATAGTGCATTCCTACTTGCTCTATTGTTAGAATGCCTCGTATGTACTAGGCATTATTCTAGGTATTGAATCAAGTTAAGGCAGTTCCTGCCTTTAAGGAGCTTAACTTCTGGGATGTCTATATGGAGGTTGTGGGAAATACTAAACAAGCAAATATGTAACATGGTAGTAGTATGTAATATGAATACAATCATGTGCTGCATAATGATGTTGCCATCAATGATGGACTACATATATGATGGTGATCCCATAAGATTGTAATGGAGCATATAGACACCTCATACATGGCACTTTATATTGGCATTGCAGATCAAGTAGAGGAAATGATTGGTATTCAGTAATGGTGCTGAATTTAGTTTTCCATTTGAAAATATATATATAAGTAAAAATATATATACTGTCTAGGTTTGTGAAAGTACACTCCATGATGTTTACACAATGAAGAAATTGCCTAAGAACACATTTCTCAGAATACATACTCATTGTTAAGTGACACATGACTGTAGTACTTTAGGAAGAGAAATTAGGCACGATAGGAGTTTGCAAGAGGATCCTGTTTTAGTTTGCATAGTGCAGCTTCTCCAAGGAGGTGACATTTAAGTTGACACATGAATGAAGTGAAGAGTAATTATGATAGAAATTCATTGGATAGTGTTGAGCAAGATCTGATTTAGATTTTCAAATGTTTATTTGGGTTCCAAGGTAGAGGAAAGAGAAAATAACTATGGTCTCTCCCAACCCCCTGGCATTGGAAGTAGGAAGCAAAGTTAGGAAACATTGCAGCAGTCCAGAAGAGAGGAGTTGTTGGTTTGGATTAGGATTTTATTGGAAGAGGTAAAAGTGGTTGTCTTGTAATAGTAACAGATCTTGTAGAACCGTGGTCCCCAACCCCAGGGTGGTGGTCTGGTACAGGTCAGTGGCCTGTTAGGAACTGGGCTGCGCTTCACTGAGTCCCTCCTCCCCCCACCTCCCTTGAAAAATTATATTCCATGAAACTTAAGAACCTGGCCACACAGCAGGAGGTGAATGGTGGGTGAGCTAGTGAAGTTTCATCTGTGTTCACAGCTCTCATTACTGCCTGAGCTCTGCCCCCACCTCACCTTCCCTGCCCCTAATCCGTGCAATAATTGTCTTCCATGAAACTGGTCCCTGATGCAAAAAGGTTGGGGACTGCTGTTGTAGAAGACACAAGATTTCATGAAGTCTATGAAAATATTGTTAGAGAATTGCTAAAATCACTTACAAAACTATTGTCAAGTGAGATTCTAGCAGAGTTATACTGTTTAATAGTTGAAGAAGGGAAAATAGGCATACACAACATTTCCTTCAAGAGTGTTTTGATGTTTTCTTTGAACAAGTGATTTGAATATTACTCAAGGATTGAGAGAGGCAGTTGGGGAAAATGATATAGCTCTTAAATACTGTTTTGTGAAAAATCATTAGGATTAAGTTGTGAAATCAGACATACTGGAATGAATGTTATGTTGTACTATCTAAATTTGATTTCTCTTTATTTTTAAGAAATAGCATGTTTCAATTATATTTACCTTTTCCCCCCATAATTATAAGCTTTATAATATAAATGGCAGTTTCTTTTATTCTTCAAAGTTTTGATCTCTTTTTTAAGCAGGTTTACTTTAAAAAGCTCTTTTCTAGGTTTGTTTATTTTTTTTATAATGAGAACCTTCTTAATATGTCAAGTCATTGAATCCCTTATGTAGATTCTTGGTTTATGTTTAGATTACGTATTTAAATGAAAAGAAAAACAAAAGCCAGATGGTGGTATTCTCCTTTCTCCCACCCCCCACAGGATTTTATATTCTGCCTATAGTGATTAGCTGTAATTGTCATTTCCTGTCTTTTCTTTTGCTGCTACCTTAGTATCATGTGAAGTCTAGCAATGGTCTTTTAACTTATTTCCTTACACATCATTGCCAGAAATGTTTCTTTTCTGCTTAAAATCCTTCAGAAGCTATCCAATGTGTCAGTTGGTTTAGCTCCATCTCTTTGCATAACCCTCCATAATCACCTAGCCCCTGCCTACTCTTCTTATGTTTTAAAATTGAATATAATGCCCAAAGCAGGATGTTAGGGTATCTTTGCTTATAATGATTCTTTGCCTAGAAATGTCTCTTGGATTCACCTGCTAAGTAATCACCCCACCAATCCCCAAAGAATCCAACCTAGGGTGAGCTCCTTTCTATTTTTAACATGCCCTTTCCCTAAAAAATAAGGATATGGGGAGGGGAAGAAGGAAACAGAATTGACCACCTTTTTTTTTTCCTCAAAGATTTCTGCTTGTTTTGATCCTGTTTCTATGATATATGTGTTAGTTTGGGAAAATATACATTTCCCGTGCTATACTGTAATGCTGTGGGTTTTTCTTATGCTTCCACCTTTTTATATGAGTATTTATACATAATAGGGACTTAAAAATATGGTTTTGAATAAATGTATACTTAACCTAGAATATCATTTAATTTTGATAGCCTTTTGAGTTTCTAATTGAAGTGTGATCTTTAGTAGACTTAATAAGGCAATTATTTTATTATTTTTAAAAAGCTATCAACCAGGCTTCACTGGGGTAGGAGTGGGGTGAGAGTATGATTGTTTCTTGATAAAGTCAGTTGGATTTTTTCTAACCTTTCAAGCTTTCATACATTTCAAGCTTTCCATATTACAATCAGTTCAAAACAAAAATTGCTACTCTCAGGGCCTTTTAAATCTGCTTTAGATTCTTAGGAGGAAAGTCTTCACAATTTCTCAGCGTAAACTATAGTTTATATTTTATTGTTGCATAGTTGTATGTATCAAATAATGAGTAAATTAGAGAATAAGCAAGCATAGTCTCTTTTACCTATTGCCAAGTGGGATTTGTTCTTTTATCTGAGAGGGTGATTATGATCATAGATCTTATCTGTCCTCCTAGAGTATTATTAATATTCTAGACATTTTCATTTTTTAGCTCAAACTTTATTTAAATAATAAAGTGAAATATTTTTGTTAGATTTTCTTCCTGGCAAATATGAAAATAGTAATGAGAGTAGTACTGATTTTGTATAGAGTAAAACATTCTTAGACCAGGTATAATTATCTCTGAACTTTTGAGGAAGGTGAACTGGGTGGACTTGATTCTATATGGATTAACAAATGTGGATTTCAGGCTCTTTAAATATTATTTAGTTTATGTGTGTAAGTGAATAGGAAGCAGAGCTAAATAACTTATTACTGAACCTATGAAGCTAGTAGCTTAGCATAAAGCTGGCCTTATTTTTTGTGGTTACTTGTACATGTGTGGTGAGGAACATTGGCATTTTTTTTAAGATTTTAAATTCTCTTCAAAGCCATTGCTGGCAGGTTTACTTGTAGATTTCTAATTGCTTCATGTTGATGTGATTTCTTTCTTAGAAATACTTGTTTCATAATTGCTTTATTCCTTGTCTTTAAAAAATTATTTCAGAATTGTGTGTATTAGTCTCTTAACTCTGTGTTTTTAGACCTTCAAAGTACTTGTTTTGAAGATAGTGAATTAGTTGAAAACTTCTTTGTCTCCTTCAGTTGAATATGCTTTAATAAGATCCAGATAGTCACTGCAGTTAAATGTACAGAGTATGTCTTGTTTTCCTAAGATATTTAATATAAAAATAGTGGATAAGCCAGGTGTGTAGTCCCAGCTATTTGGGAAGCTGAGGTAGGAGGATTGCTCGAGCCTAGGAGTTCAGTACCAGCAAGACGCTATCTCGCTTAAAAAAAAAAAAACAAAAAAAAAAAAGCCTAAATAAATACATAAAAATACAAGTGGTAAAAAATTTTTTTGATCTGCAATCTCTTATCTTTAAAACATTTACTGATAAGAGATTGCTGTTGATCAAAAATTTACTTCATTTTAAAAAAGATGTATCATTTTAAATTATGAATTGCTTATCAAAGTTTTTGAGGTAGAGGAAGAGGGAGATTTGTAAATATTATAAAATACATAGGTAAGACTTTATGTAATCTACTTTTGATTTTATTTACTCTGTTAGACATTTTTGAGTTTTACCTTTTATTTATTTGTATCATTTTGACAAAGGTCCAGATGAATCAAAGTGTAGGGATAATAGGAGGGAAAAGCAAGGAGACATTTTATGGATGCTAGGTATATTTAACTATTGTTAACAATATATGCATAAGATAGTGATCCTCAATACATTGTGAATTTGTGTATTTTATAACTTAATTAAACCAATGAAATTCAAGAAACTTGATATTGCATAATGGCTTCTAGATGGATTAAAAAATTTCCTCTGGCTCACTCATGAGACCGTATGCAATTATATTTACCTCAGTTGTTAAAAAAAATATGCAGGGGGTGGGGCAGATGATAGGGATATTTCTTTGGTATAGTAGTTGAAAAGAGAGCCATATTCCCTCTTTTTTGCATATTGGGCCTTTGGCTGGATTGTCACCCATGACCAATTGTTAATGATTCTTTCTTCACATATTAATGCTTAAGCTCTTGGTACTTTTTGACAATAATTATTGGCCTAACTGCTTTATTTTACTTGGGAAGATAATGTTATTTTATAGGGGGAAAACAAGGACTAAATTGTTTTTATGGTCAGGTCTAACTAATGCTTATAAATTTATCACAGATTTGTTGTGTATTTTAAACAGATCTTCCTGCATAAACCTAAAGATTTTATATATAACCTTTATTTCTTTTATTTAAGAGGGGAAGATCATAAAAATATAGGAAATTCTCTATACATGGGCTAACACTTTCTTCCAAATTTCCAAGGTTAGGTGATTATAAACAGATTTTAAGAAATCTCAGCTATACTTGCGTTGGGGAGTTTTGAACATAAATGATATTTTGCTGTATTTTAATGAAGTTTACCTTTTGTGTGGAAGAAATAGTAAAACTAGTTTGTTTTATCGTTGTGAATAGTAAAGGTTACTTGTCTTAACACTGATCCTATACCATGAAAAGGTGTTGAGTTTGATGTCATATTGAAGAATCTTAAGTAATCTTAAAGTCAAACTATAACAAAAACAAACTTCCTTGGTATTAATGTAAGAGAGTGTACTCTTTGTATACCTATAATTTCTTATTAAAATTTATTTGTGATAGAAATGCAGCAAATTCTGAAAACTTTTCTTGAAACAGTGCCATTTTCTTTATTTAGAATATTTGAAGAATTTATTTTCAGTCATTCAGCCAGTATTTGGGCTATAGCAAGCCTGACACTGTGTTAAGTAAGATCCATGGATTGAGAGAAAATATTTGCAAGTCATACATCAGATAAGGGCAAATTTGCAAAATACACAGGGAATTCAAACTGTTCAATAACAAGAAAAGAAATAATCCTGTTAAAAATGGGTAAAGGACTTGAATAGACAATTCTCAAAAGAAGGCATAGAAATAGCCAACAGGTACACAGAAAAGTGCTCACCGTCTCTAATCATCAGAGAAATGCAAATTAAAACCACAAGGCAATATCACTTCACTCCTCTTAGTTTAGCCATTATCAAAAAGTTGAAAGATACCAAGTGTTGGTAAGGATGTGGAGAAAAAGGAAACCTTATAACACTGTTGATGGCATTTTAATTAGTATAGTCATTTTGGTAAACATAGAGGTTCTCCAAAGACTAAAAATAGAACTACCGTAGGATCCAGCAATCCCACTACTGGGTACATACGCAAAGGAAATGAAATTAGTATGTTGAAGGGATATCTGCACTCTCATGTTCATTGCAGCATTATTCACAATAGCCAAGATACAGTGTCCATTAGTGGATGAATGCATTAAAACAATGTGATGTATGTGTACACACACACACTGGAATACTCTTCAACCTTAAGAAAGAAAAAAAAAACCAGGAAATTCTGTTATTTGCAACTACATGGATGAACCTAGAGGACATTATGTTAAGTGAAATAAGCCAGATACAGAGAGAGAGAGATATCATATGATCCCACTTACATGTGGGAATCTAAAAAAGTCAAACTCAGGGCCGGGCGCGGTGGCTCACGCCTGTAATCCTAACACTCTGGGAGGCCGAGGCGGGTGGATCGCTCAAGGTCAGGAGTTTGAAACCAGCCTGAGCAAGAGTGAGACCTTGTCTCTACTATAAATAGAAAGAAATTAATTGGCCAACTAAGAATATATAGAAACACTTATCCGGGCATGGTGGCGCATGCCTGTAGTCCCAGCTACTTGGGAGGCTGAGGCAGGATTGCTTGAGCCCAGGAGTTTGAGGTTGCTATGAGCTAGGCTGATGCCACGGCACTCACTCAAGCCTGGGCAACAGAGTGAGACTCTGTCTAAAAAAAAAAAGTCAAACTCAGAAGTAGAGAGAGTAGCATGGTGGTTACCAGAGGCTGTGAGGTAGGGGTGGATAGGGAAAGGGGAGAAGTTGGTCAATGGGTACAAAGTTACAGTTAGATAGGAAAAATAAATTCTGGTGTTCTATTGTATAGCTAGGTGACAGTAAATAATAATGTATTATGTATTTCAGAATAGCTAAAAGAGAGAGTTTTAAATGTTCTCATCACAAACAAATTATAACTATTTGAGGCGATAGATATGCTAATTACTCTAATTTTATCATTCTACCATATATACATGTTTTGAAATACCACTTTATACTCCATAAATATTAATATATGTAATTATTGTCAATTAAAAATAAAGTAAAACTGACAAAAATTTCAAAAACAGTGTGTAGGCACTGGGATATGGTTTGTGAATATGGCAAACCCTAGAACCGTGCTGTCATGCCTACATAGTCTTAAGATGAAAAATAAGGCATGCTGGTGAATTGATTATTCTACTTAAAATATGGTGTAAATATACTTTTTAAGATTCCATGAATTTAAATCCATGAAAATATATTTAACTCTAAAACTATAGCAATTCTGTTTGATTAGTAGGTATTTCAGGATTTTTATAAAACACCTTTGGGTTCTTTTAAGAACTATAATTGTTACTGCTTGGTGAACATGTATTTTGATTACATGTTATGCTTTTCCCAGTACTATAAACCATCTTTTCCTTAAAGTTCCAGAAATCTTATTAACCTATCTGAAAATGAAATAGAAACAAATAAATCGATGTAGACATGTGCCTTGTGTTTATTCCCTATTGATATTCTTTTTTGGTATGTATGTTTAAGGTGATGGGTAAAATTAATAAATTACTAAAATATTTGCTGATTTTATGTGTACTAGTTGTGTGTTTGATATCCAATTAAATGAGTGGCAATAAATGTTTTCTTTCCTTAGAACTTAGAAATACTGGTTCTGTTATGATATATTATTTTAGATCTACTTTTTGATATATTATTTATTGATATATTATTGATACAATATATATGATATATTATTTTAGATCTACTTTTTCTGTTGTTAAAATAATGTAAATACTGAAATCACATTTTCTCTCTTCATTTTGCAGTAGTATTATTGATTCCACAGAATACAGCCAACCTCCAGGTTTCAGTGGCAGTTCTCAGGTAAATGATATATTTAACAGTATGTTTTAGTGGTACCATGAGTACTATAAGCACCTGAGTTATAAAATTATTAGATTAGTTTGCTTGAAGTGTCCTATCATAACTGAATGCTATGGTGTTGATTAGGACTTGAATAGCTCTAATGCATAATGGAAGAATCAACTATTTGGTTGTCGATATGAATTTAAAACAGTTTTTTTAATTTACTTGTAATATCAGACCTCGATAAGAAGGAAATACTGTAGGAAGAAATTATGAATAATTAGAGCATTGTTTGTCTTAGAGATATGAAAGTTATAAATCTATTGATGAACTCATCATTATGTTGAAACATTAGCTTTTCTCTGGAATGTAGGCTACAAGCTTGAGTTAAAGAGACAACTATCATCACCTCTTCCAATTAAATATATGATTATTTTGACTTTTGTTCTCTTCATCTTTGATGTGGGGATGCTGATATTTGTCAAACCTATTTTTGAGGCCTGACTTTTTTTTTTAACTTTTTATATTGAAATTATTTGGGGATTAGAGAAAGCTTACAAAAATAATTCCTTTGTATTCTACATCGAGATTGTCTACTTAACATTTTGTCACGTTTATTTTATTATTCTCATCCAGTCTGCCCTTTTACATATATATGCATGTAATTTTTTTCTTTGGATTGTTTAACGTACAGACATACGTTTCTTTACCCTTAAAAATATTACTGTGTATTTCCTTAAGAACAGGATATTGTCATCACAGTATAATCTTAACATTCAAGAAGTTAACATTGATACAGTTCTATTATCTAAACTCTAGATTGTATTCAGATTTTATGAATTGTCCTAATGTTATCCTTTACTATATAAAGGTAAAAAAAAGATGCATTTTTATGTACATTTACTCATATATTCACTTTTTTTGAAAAAAACAGTAGTTATTTTTATCAAAATGAAATGTAAATCACTTTGGATCATACTGCTTTTGTTTTTCTTTTCCCAAAACTTTGATGGCTACCCCTGTTACTTTTATGGGTAATGTGACTACTCTGCATATCCTATGCTTTATTATCTTCATGTAGGTACATGCATTTGGTCTATTTTTTTTTTTTTACAGTAAGTTTATAGATTGGTTTGTGTCTGTTTCTGAACATCCATGTAAACACCAAGTTCAGATATTTTTGTAAGACATAATGGGATATACTAGAAGACATTTTAAAGCCTTAAATTGAAATATATTGTAAGAACTTGAGAGAGAAAAGCAGTCCCTAAGTCTGAAAACTGGCTTGGCATTAATAGATAGGCCTTGATGTTTTCCCTTTGAATATAATTTCACAGAACGTCAACATCAGACAAGGCTACTCTGTGACTATTACGAAGTGAAACAAAAACCAAGATCACTCCATAAACTTGTCTAGACATATTGGAAAGAAAAAAAGAAAAGAAAAACAAAGCAAGGTCACTGTGCAAACCACAAAAAGTACCAAACACACCTCTGTCCTGACTAAAAGTGATTGCTGCTGCTTTACCAGTTATAACTTTAGCCTCCCAGTAGTAGTAGTCTTCCGTCCTTCTAGGGAAGACTTATTAAGTTACTTAATTCATAGAATTAGTCCCACTGTACACTGTCCAATCCAGAGTGAAGCCCTACTTCCTTGAACCCTTCCCCAAATTATTTAACAAAAGCCTAAATCCTATAAGTCATTTCTAATACACTTACTGAAGCACCTCTCACTCATATTTATTGCAGTTAGCAATAAATAAAACTTGTTCAACTACAGTGTGTTTTTATTGATCTTTGACTGGAAGGCTTTGACCAAACTGTAGATAGAGGGACAAGAAAAAGTTCCCACTGTTACCATTTATATAACATTGCTTTGGAATTTCTAGCAATTTCTATGCACTAGAAGAAAGTAGAAATTGAACCTGGAGACAACCTCCAGAATGTGAGAAAATATTTACAAACTATCCATTTGACAAGTAGTTAATAACCAGAATACATAATCAGAATTCAAACAACTCAACAACAACATAATGGCAACAACAAAAAAACAATCACAAAAAATCTGATTAAATATTGGCAAATGAGCCGAATAGACATCTGTCAAAAGAAAACATACAAATGGGCAACAGGTATATGAAAAAATGCTCAACATCACTAATCATCAGGGAAATACAAATCAAAACCACGATGGGATATCATCTCACCCCAGTTAGAATGGCTATTATAAAAAAGACAAAGATTAACAAATGCTGGCAAGGATGCAGAGAAAAGGGAATACTCCTACACTGTTGATGGTAATATAAAGTAATACAGTCATTATGGAAAACAGTATAGAGATTCCTCAGTAAACTAAAAATAGAACTACCATATGCTGGGTATGTAGCCAAAAGAAAGGAAATGAGTGTATCGAAGCAATATTGCTGTGTTTATGGCATCATCAGTATTCGCAATAGCCAAGATACAGAATCAACCTAAGTGTCTATCACTGGATGAATGGATAAAGAAAATGTGTTGTTTATATACAATGAAATCTATTTGGTCACTAAAAAAAGAATGAAGTGCTGTCATTTGCAGCAATATGGATGGAACTGGAGATCATTGTGTTACGTGAAATAAGCCAAACACAGAAAGACAAGTAGCACATGTCCTCACATGAGTGAGGACTCATATGGAAAGGGGGGATGAAGAGAAGTTGGTTAATGGGTACAAAAATACCATTAGATAGAGGGAATAAGTTCTAGTATTTGATAGTACAAGAGGGAAATTGTAATTGATAATAATTTATTATATATTTCAAAATAAAATTATACTGTCTCTAACATAAAGAAAAGATAAATATTTGAGGTGATGGATATTTTAATTATCCTGGTTTGATCATTTTGCATTGCATTCATATATTATAATATTACATGTAACCCCAAAATATGTTCAACTATGATACATCAATTAAAAAAAGAAATTGAACTTGGAGGGAAAAGAAAAACAATCAGAAGTGGTTTTTAAAAATATTTTAGAGTAGCACTATTATGTAGTGAAGGAGACTTTAGGTTTGAGATAATATACTGAGACAGTGTTTTATCTGTCCACAACCCTCTCTGACAGTAAGTCCTTTTGATACATTGCTATCTTCACACCAAAAACTTAGAATTTATAGGTAGTAAAAAAATACTCACAGAAAGGTGGCCCAATCTGTGAATAAGTCACTGTAAGTAGAGTAAGTACATATTTAAGGATTGAATAGTCTGGCTCTCCCAGGAGAATCCAACCTTAGCGTTTATCTGTTAGAGGACAGAGTAGTTGTAGAGGAGGAAATCCTTCTAGTGTTTTTGTGAGATGTAACTGATACGATACATTGTACTGTAGGCTTTACCCTTCATTTCTAGCTGTACTCTGTATAAGAGACAGACCTAAAATAAATTGATACAAAAGCAATTGAAATATAGCAGTAGTGGAATATAAGCCCAGCAAATGCAAACTAAAGAATATAGCAAAAAAAACCCCAACAAAACCCCAAAAGTACAGAACAAAATGGAACTCAAGGAAACAATGTAAAAGACAGGTACAGTTTTTCACATAAATAAAAGGTGTACCCCCCCAAAGTAGTAATGCTTCATGCCATGTAAAGGATTGGAAAACAAAAACTGTTAGAAGTTAAAATTATTAATTAATTAAAATAATTAAAAGGTAACGTTATTTTGCATTTACTTTTCATAGACACTGTTCAAACAACTTTACGTGTATTAACTAATTTTAACAACTACTCTACAATATAAGTACTATTATTATTGTTTTATTTTATTGAGGGGGAAACTGGTGCACCAAGAAGTTAAGGAGGTTGATCAAGGTAATAATATAGCTTAATAAGAGTCAAGAGCTGAGTTTTTTAAACCTAGACATTATGGCTTCAGAGTCTACTTTTAAATACTCATTTATTCAACCAACAGATTTTTTTGAGTACCTGGTATTTACGAGTCTCTATTATAGGCTCTGGGGATACGTCATTGAACAAAAACAAAACAGGCAAAAATCCCTGTTGTAGCCAAGTTTCCAGTCTTGTTGGGAAGATACTAATAGTAAAAAAATAAAGATAGCTTTTGAACAAAGAGGTAAAATATCTCTAATATGAAAATCTCAGATATTAATATCTCTGGGAAGAAGTTCTAGGCCGACAGAATAACAAGTAAATAAGCCCTGAGATGGAGCATTCCTTACATATAGTTCAGATACCCATTGTGGCTAGAGAGAAGTGAACAGGGAGAGAAAAGTGTAGAAATGAGGTTTAAATAAATAAACAAATAAATGAGTAAGTGAGTGAATAGAGGCTACTTCCTGGATGGCTTTCTTAGGCTATTAATACGGACTTTGGATTTTTTCTTTGAGTGAAATGAATTAAGCTCGGTTTAATTATTTATAGTAGTCCTTGGAGCATTTAGGAAAATGGATTGAATCTAAAACAGGATAAATTGTACCATCTGCATTCTGTGAATCAGAACCCCAAATAAACAGAGACAGACAGACAGATAATCTGCAGAAGAGTAAACTAAAGATTTATCTGAATACCTTTGTGTCAAAAAGTGGTTCCGGATACAGTATGAGAAATTCAAAAAATAATGCTGGTGAAAACACTACATATCAAAAATTTCTGGAATGTGGTCAGAATTACACTGAAATTTCATAGCATTAAACGCTTTAATTTTTAGATGAAAGTAAATGAACTGGGTATTCACCCTAAGAGGCTACATTACCTTTCTACATGGTAAATGTAGAAAGGTAATTTTTTTTTTAAAAAGAGCTCATATACAGCATTGAAATTAGTTATCATGATATGGAGTAGGTTAAAATGATTAAGATAATGCTGATGCATACTAATAAAAATAGCAATCTTAATGAAATGTATAACTTTTAAGAAAAACATTAAAATAGATCAAAGCAGCTACAGGACAGTTTAGACAGACCGGTAACCATAATTATTAATTTAATGGGATTCCAATTTAAAAATTCTCAACTGTATTTTTGTTTTTGGAAGCGCAACAGTATTTTAAAGGGTGTGCAGAGAGTGTGGCCAACTAACTTTAAATAAAGTTCATTGGTAGAATGAATGATTCAGAGATTAATGATTAGAGAATTTATCCAATCAACTATTAAAATGTATCCTAAGACTGCTGTAACAAAAGGAGCAGAATAAAAATTAAAAATCTGACCAAAAGGTAATTACTAGTTTAGCCTGTGGTAAAGGTGGTCATGCAGATCTGTAGTGAAAGGAGAAGTTAATACATGATGTTGTGATAAACAGGAAACCATTTGATGGAAATTTAGCTTCTTGTTTTATCCCTTACTCAAAGAGCCCAGATCAGCTAAATAATGATTTAAACAACAACAGAACTATAGAAATTAAGAAAGAAACCTGCATATAAGAAAGCACCACAGGCTGGGCAATGTGGCTCACACCTGTAATCCTAACACTCTGGAAACCCGAGGTGGAAGGATTGCTTGAGCTCAGGAATTTAAGACCAGCCTGAGCAAGAGCAAGATGCTGTCTCTACAAACATAAAATAAAAATAAAAATTAGCCAGACATGGTGATGCACACCTTGTAGTGTCGGCTACTTGGGAGGCTGAGGCAGTGGGATCACTTGAGCCCAGGAGTTCGAGGTTGCAGTGAGTTACGATGATGCCACCACATGATAGCCAGGGCAACAGAGCAAGACCTGTCTCAAAAAAAAAAAAGGAAAGAAAGAAAGTACCACAAACAAAATTTAAACCTAAATTAGAAAAGATATCATAATTATGGTAGGTAAATTGCTTCAAAAAATAGAAAGCTTTGATAACAATTTCATCTTTTTAATGAAAGCTCCAAATAGGGTAAAAAAAAATAATGTTGAAGGACATGGTTAAAAAGGCAAAAATTCATACATTCAGCTCACATATGAGATAATACTCAATTTCTGAAATAACAAAAGCAAAATATGAAGGAATACAAGGTACCAAAGAAGTCATCTAATAATTATAGATAAATCAAAGGGATCTTTCAAAATGGGAAATACTTAATTGCAATGTGAGTGTGTGCATGCATAAGCATGTGTGTGTGTTGGTATGTGTTTTGGGGGGAAGGGAAATGGAAGGAGGGAGGGAGAAGGATAATTGAGTTGGTAGTCTAATAGGAAGACAATTTGGCAATATATACATACAAGAAATGCTAACAATGCTTGCTAATTATACACATAGAAATTTATTTTAAAAAGTGATTCAAAATACTGCATGAAAGTATATACCAGTATTAGTTATGTAAGAGAAAATTCTGGAAAAATAAACATTCCCAGTCGTAATAGAATAGTTATGGAAATTATGCTACAACTATAGGATGGATTATTCTGCTCTTAAAGATAATATTTAATAGTTGAAATTAAAAAATATAATAGCAATATAATATGATTGAAGGCTAGATGCAGATGAACTTTATATAGTTGTTTTATACGTCCAAATTTCTGAAATTGCCCATTTTGCTTCAGAATTTTTATATAACCGTAGTACAATTAGCAAAATTTGGAAATTAATATTGATATATTATCTGGGAAAACTTTAAACTTTTTATTGTAAATTTTTTAAAATTTAAATTTCACCAATGTTCTCACTAGTGCCCTTTATAGAAAAAGAAAAAAAAAAAATCCTGGTCCAAAACTAGTTGAGAATCACTTGTTGTATTTATTTGTCATGTCTTTTTACTTTTTTCTAAACTGGTATAATTCCTTAGTCTTATGACATTGGCATTTTTGAAGAGTAGGAGTTATTTTGTAGGATCCTCAATTTGAGTTTGTCTTGTGTTTCCTCTTGCCTAAGATTCAGGTTATCCACTTACTTCAGGAATACTACAGAAGTGCTGTTGTGTCCTTCTTAGGTTGTCATAGCTGGAGGCAGAGGATATTTTATTTGTCTCACTGTTGGTGATGTTAATTTTGGTCACTTGATTAAGGTTGTGTCTGCCAGATTTCTCCCTGGTAAAGTTACCATTTTCTCTTTTTTCAGCATCTGTTATTAAACCTCACCATTTTCTCCTTTTTGAGCATCTGTTATTAAATAATTGTTAATGTGGTGGTTATCCAAATGATAATTTTCTAAGTCCTTACATTTTCCACACCTATTAGCTCTTCTCTGTATTTTTTTATGTCATTGTGGAATCATGCATTCTGAGTTCTTAGTATATTCTGTCATTAATTTTGAAATTGTCCTGTATTTGGCTATTTAGGGCTCCTTCAAATGACTTCTGTGTCCTTTTGACATGTTCCTATCTTTCTTTATAAGTACTTTCTTACGTTCTTAGACAATAATGTTTCAGTCTCCTGTACTTACCTTGCCCCAGTCCTAGAATCAGTCTTGCATCCAAAAAGCTCTCTTTTCTTTTAGTAGAGAGATATATTTAAAAACCAAGATCTGGGTCTTCAGTGTGCTCATTGCTCCTAGAATGTCATTGCTAGTAAGCCTTCTCAGTGGACAGAACTAAGACACACATGTATGTATAATACATATTTTAATATATTCATACACATAATATGTATGTACTAATTACATATTAATTACCATGTTTGATTACTGAAAGACACACAGCTTCTGGAACAGCTTGATTGCAGGCAATGGATACGGTACAGCCAAGGATATTTCTTGAAAGGACCCTGGAGATTTTATTCACAATCTTATTTGTCCTTCCACTACTGGGTTGCATAGGGACCGCTTGGTTGCCAGGTTTAGAACCACACTGGCTTGGGTTTTTGAAGTACCTCAGTACCAGGAGATCCAAAGTCTTCATTTTGTTGGGGACTCTTACTGTGAGCTAGTCACTTTGACACAGACATTTTAGTTACGTGAACAGCCTTAACAATCTCCACTAACAACAGGTGCAAATCATAAATTCAATTATTATTATTAAACAATGCTGACAGACTGATACATTCTGCTTCAAAACAATTCACTGATTCATGGTTCAGAATATCACTTATCTTTAGTTAATATATTCCAGGTTGTAGGCAGCAGTCAGAAGTCCTGGAGATAACCATGTGGTTAAGCCAGATTAGCTGAAGTCAATTCATGCTATGCAGTATATAATAAATAATATTTTTATGGTCATATGTGTATATACACATATCTGTATATATTTCTGGATCTGTCTTAAAAGGTGTGAGTTCGTACTAATGATCTCAATCAAATTGCAGTTCACTACTACAGGGCTCAATTCATTCTAGCATTTCCCCTTTCTGTATTTATAATTTTTTTCCTAACAGAAACCTAGCTCTCATTATCAAAATATATTTACTTATTTGCATAGTCTCAGAACATATATACAAAAAGCAGTATGAGAATTGCTGAGAAAACAATCGTGCTAACTGGAAACATTTAACATTCCTTTTTTCTTTAGACTGATACACGGAAAATATAGTATTTCAAACGTTATTTGGACTGTTTTCTTCATTAGTTGTGATATTTTGAAATACAGTTAAGTTCATTTGCTTCTATTTGCATTCCACCTACCTTCCATCCTTAGTTCATATGTCCTTTCTTGAATGTATAAAATGTTAACCTGATTCTAAAAATCAGAGCTATACAAAAAGGTTATAATCAGTAAATGCTACCCTGTCAGCCTTTCTATCAATTCCCCTACCCCTATCTTTTCCATTACATTCTTACTTACCCTCTGTAGGTAACCAATTTTATTAGTAAGGTTTATAGATGCCTTTTTTAGAATTTCTGCTCTTTTTCACAGAGGGTAGCTTTCTAATGATGTTTTTCTGAACTTTCTGTTTTATGTAATAGTGTATCAGGAAAATAACTCCATAGAAGTTCATAGACATCCTCATTATTATTTTTTACAGCTGCATGAGACTTCTTATGTGGCCGTACTGCAGTTAATTTAAAGAATTTGTTATACAAGGTCAATTATCTAAGTATCTAAACTATCTAGTTTCCGTTGTTTCAAAATTACAGACAATACTGTAGTGACTAGCTTATGCCTATGTACTAATATTTTCATATTATTGAAGGTACACCTTCAACGTAAATGCTTAGGAGTGAGACTGCTGGATCAAAGGTGTGGATGGATATTGCCAAATAAACTGCCCTTTGAAGGACTGAACCAATTTGTGTCTTCCTCATCAATTTTTGAATATGCCTGTTTTCCCACAGTCTCTCTAACAGAATCACTTTTTATGCTTTGTGAATTTTGCCAGTATAATACATTAGGGTAGAAATGTGTCTCAAAATAGTTTTGTGTTTTTCTAATTATGAGTGAGGTTGAACATGTTTTCATGTTTACTGGTATGTCAGTATACTTATTAGTAAACAGTATATTCATATCTTTAGCTGACAGACCGTTTTCTTCTATGAGGTTTTTTATTTTTTTGGTTCAATTTTTAAGACTGTTACACATTAGGAATATTAGCCCTTTATCTGTACTATATTTTCTGCCTATATTCCAGTTTGTTAATGTTTTTTTTTTGACCATTCAAATGTTTTTAGTTAAAATTATCAATTTTTTTCATTATATCTGGATTTTTAGTCACAGTTAAAAACCTCTCACTGCAACTAGGATATAGAGAAATTAACCCATAGTTTCTTAAAATACTTGTCTTATTTTGCTTTTTTACGTTTAGATTCCCAGCCTATTTGGAGTTTATCCTAATGTATGTTTTAAAGTGTGGATCTAATTTTATCTTTATCCAAATGGCTAGCCATTTTTTCCAAGCTTATTTTTAAAAATCTCTCTCTCTACTGGTGTATTTCAGTTCGTGTATCGGTATCACCTCTTTTTATAGAAGTGTAATAAATAGTATGTTTTAGTGTCTCACAGGACTAACTCTCCTACCCCTTAGCTTTTCTTTTTCGTTCTTTTACAGAATATTCCTTCCTGTTTGCTTTTTCAAAGAACTTTAGTATCAAATTTTCTAGCTCCGTAAAAAAGCTGCTTGGTACTTTTATTGGAACTGCCTTTAGTTTATAAATTACCTTTGGGAAAATTGACATCTTTATTATATTGATTTGAGTCTAGGTTTTGCTTATTTCTTCATAAATTCATTTCCAAGTATTTACAAAATGTTAGTTGAAAATGTTTTTAAATATAAATTTGAAAATTAAACTTTTGAGGTAATTATAGATTCACGTGTAGTTGTAAGAAATACAGGTCTAGGATCTCAAATCCAAAAATTAGAAATTTTAAATGTTCTAAAATTTGACACTTTTTGAGTGCTGATGTAATGCTCAAAGAAATACTGGAGCATTTTGGGTTTTGGGTTTTGGGATGCTCAACCAGTAAGCATAATGCAAATATTCCTAGATATGGAGGCGACTGGTTTGCAAAGCTTCGATCTGTCTTGGGCATGCATGCCTTCCCACCATCTCAGTGTGTTCACCAACCTGGGAACTCATCCAATCTTGTTTGGAGTTTTTATAGAGCTTAATCTCCAGGTCTCACCTCCTTCCTGGAGGTTGGTGTGTAGGGCTGAAAGTTCCAACCCTATAATCACTTGGTCTTTCTGGTGAACAGCCCCATCATGAGGCTTTGTGGAGGCCGCAACCTGAGTCCCCTCATTAAACTCAGATATGATAAAAGGAGACTTACTATGAATAATGAAAGATGCTGCTATCTCTCAGAAAACTCCAAGGGTTATTGAAACTGTGTGTGCTAGGAACTAGGGACAAAGACCAAATATATGTCTTATACTATATTTCCTTTTAATGTTTGTAATGACATCTCCATTCTTGATACTGATTTTTCTCTTTTTTTTCCAAAAGTGTTTATCATTTTTTCTCTTTTTAATAAACTCACTTTTAAAACTTTTTTGTTTTATATTTTCTCTTTTTCATTATTTTGTTTTACTTAGATATACTTAGAAATACTTATATTTTTGTTTCTTTAGCTGAAACTTTAGGCTGTTCATTTTAGATCTTTTCTTATATAAGCGTTTAAAGCTATAATTTTCTCCTCTCAGCACTGCTTTAGTTGTGTCCCGTAATTTTTGGTGTGTTTTTTCCCCCAAGTATCCTTGAATTTGAAATATTTCCTCATTTCCCATATTGTTTATTTCATATTTTTGACCCATGGATAGATTAGAATTGTGTTTTATGACTTTTTCTTTTTGAGACAATCTTACTCTGTTGCCCCAGCTAGAGTGCCATGGCGTCAGCCTAGCTCACAGCAACCTCGAACTCCTGGGCTCAAGCGATCCTCTTGCCTGAGGCTCCTGAGTAGCTGGGACTACAGGCGTGCACCACAACACCCTACTAATTTTTACTATTTTTAGTAGAGACGGGGTCTCATTCTTGCTCAGGCTGATCTTGAACTCCTGAGCTCAAGTGATCTTCTTGCCTTGGCCTCCCAGAGTGCTAGGATTATAGGCGTGAGCCACCGTGCCCAGCCTTGATTTTTCTTATCAAACCTTTTTAATGATGGATTTTTATGAACAGAAGTTTTGATTTCTAAATTTCTATGTCATGGAATTTATAACTTTTATAATTAGTGCTTTTTTTTGTTTCATGTGAGAAATTCTGCCCTTTCTCAAGATCATAAACATATTATCCAATAACATAGTACATGGTCAATTTTTATGTTAATAAATGTTCCATGTATGCCTAAAAAGAATGCATGTTTTTTAAATTGAGTACAGTTTAATATGTATTCATTAAATAAAACTTTTATGTATGGCTCTGTATCTACCATTTTACTTGGTGCGATTCATCTCCTGCTATGTCCATGGATTTGTTAATTTCTCTGGGAATTTCTGCTTTATATATTTTTGAGCTTACTATTATGTACAGATAGGTATAATTCTTGTTGAATTGAACCTTTTAATGCAGTGTCTGTTTCCATCCTTAATGTTTCTCATCTGGAGTCTATTTGTTTCTTTTTTAGTTAGTATTTTTCTATTGTATTATCTTTTATGTTATTACTTCCAGTTTTCCAGTTTCTTTATGTTTTAGGTGTTTTTTTGGCAGATGGGATGTAGTTATTTTTTAAAAATCTGTTCTTTTTTAAAATTTAATCTTATTTTTTAGAGGATCTCTCTTTGTCACTCAAGATGGAGTGTTGTGGCATGATCATACTCACTGTAGCCAATGAACTCCTGGGCTCAGGGGATCCTCCCGCCTCAGCCTCCCTATTAGCTGGGATTACAGGCATGTGCCACACACCCAGCTAATTTTTTTAAGTCTTTTTTTTTTTAAATAAAGAACCAAAGTCTCATGATATTGCCTGGGCTGGTCTCACATTCTTGGCCTCAGGTGATCCTCCCACCTCAGCTTCCTGAGTAGTTGGGATCACAGATGCAAACCACTGTGCCTGGCCTAAAATCCATTCTATCACTATTTTAATTAGTGAGTGTTTAAATTTACTTTGATTACTAATGCTGATATAATTTCACTCTTTTTTATACCTTATGTTTGGTATTTTTCTCACTTTTTAAATTTTTTTCTTATATTTTACCCCCTTCTACCACCCCCTGCTAATTTGAATGTTACTTATTCTATTACAGTTTTTAGTAGTTATCCTTGAAATTTGTTCACATTTATCATTTAAACAGAGTCTATACTTAATTAGTATCTTAATTACCTTCCTGAACAATATAAGAGCTCCAGAACACAAAGTGCTTATCACTGCCTTCTTACTTATATATTCTTATTTGGTGTATTTTTTCTGTCTTGTTCTAAACCCCATAAATTAAGAATGATAATATATAATAATATTTAGAATCAGTCATTTGGTTACTAGTTTCCTTGCTCCTTTTTTATTTTGTGTCTCAGACCTTCTAGTTTGTGTTATTGTATTTTCAAGTATACAATTTAAGAAATTTTTTTTAGAAATGGATCATTGGTAATAAACTTTGTTTTCATTCATGTGAAAATATATTTTGTTCACTTGTTGCAAGAAGTTTTGTTGGGTTTTGAATTTTAGATTGGCATTATTCTCAACTTTTTGCCCTAGCTGCTTTTATTGCTATTGAAAAGTATTTTGCCTCTTTAATTGTTCTTGTTAAGTGAATTATCTTTTCCTGTTGTCTAATTTTAAGTTCTTTTTGCCCTGTAGACAAAAACAGTTTTACCTTTGTGTTTCTTATTGTGGATTTCTTTTTAATTATCCCACTTAATGGAAATAATGTCTGTGTCTGTATATTCATGTCTGTTTTCAGGTCTGGAAAATTCTTAACTGTCAACTCATAAATTATTTCTTCTTTAGTCTCTTGCTCTCTTCTTCTGGTACTCTAGCTGTGTTTTAAACCACTATTCTTTTATTCTGCTTCTCTTTCAAATTTTCTATCTTCTTGACTTTTTTCCTTCATTCTTTTTTTTTTTTCAAGCATTTGTACCATACTTTTATTTGCACTTCACTCATTACATTGTCCCCAAAAGCCTTCTGAATCATCCAAATAGTTTCCACAGAGGAATGTTCAAGCTTAACACAAAATTCGATGCAGATTTGTTGCTCTACTCGCTCAGTCATTTTTTTTTTTAGCATTGAATCCATATAATAACAAAAAAAGAAAGATCTAAAATAACAAAAATCTAAAATTTCAGCTTAGGAAGTGAGGCAAAAAGGACAAAATTAAATCCAAAGA
>CAUYRT010072677.1:0-58204 GCA_963574885.1 Lepilemur ruficaudatus
TTTGTTTTTTTTTTTTTTTTTTTTTGAGACATTGTCTCGCTCTGTTGCCCGGGCTAGAGTGAGTGCCGTGGCGTCAGCTAGCTCACAGCAACCTCAAACTCCTGGGCTCAAGCGATCCTCCTGCCTCAGCCTCCCGGATAGCTGGGACTACAGGCATGCGCCACCATGCCCGGCTAATTTTTTCTATATATTTTTAGTTGGCCGATTAATTTCTTTCTATTTTTAGTAGAAACGGGGGTCTCGCTCTTGCTCAGGCTGGTTTCGAATTCCTGACCTTGAGCAATCCGCCCACCTTGGCCTCCCAGAGTGCTAGGATCACAGACGTGAGCCACCGCGCCCGGCCTGTGTTTCAATTTTTATATGCTCAAAATAGCTTTTAATGCTTATGTACAGGCTTTCTTGGGATCCTAAGTTAATGTTTAGATGTATTTTTCAATCTAGTTTCATTTTTCTCATAGTTAGTGGACATTCCCCTAGGGTTTTGGCATCTTGCTTTCAGTCTGTCTTAGTTTTTATGATTTATGTTTTTATCTAGTTTCTTTTCTTTTGTATATAAGAAATTGGTAATGCTTCAACAAGAGCTGCTGACCAACCTCATTTTGAACTGTCAGTGTTGAAATATCCTTTTGAGACTTGCTTGGACACATATGCAAAAGCATGAAGACCTAAAAGCTAATGTTGGGAAATGCTATATGATTTGGTAGGATTAGAACAACTGGTCTGTACTCTGTAGAAAGTTTCTTTTTTATTTTAATATAGACTTATGTTTTTTAATAGGAAAATTCATACTGGTGAACAGTTAAGATTTCAATTGTGTTATATAATGAAACACCCTTCCTCCATCCTTGTCTCAACAACCCATTTCATCACCTCACCTCCTAATCACAGGTAGCTCTTGTTTTTGATATCCTATATAGTCTTCCAAAATTTTAAAAAGTATCGCTTTCAGGTATCTCCATATTGCTTTCCACAAGGGTTGCACTAGTTTGCAGTCCCACCCTCTTTTAAGAACTCCAAGTATATCACTATATTAACAAATAGTTGCCTCCTGTTTCTGTATGTATTAGGTGTAGGGTAGAAAGATCAAAACTTAATAGTCTACATATCAAAGAGAATATATCCAGAAAATATATGGGATGGTAAAAGAGAATTATCACAAAAAAGTTCTTGTCTCAAGAAGAGAACTGAGCTGGACTATTTAAGTGTGATTTACATTGTGTGTGTAGATTTTTCTATTCTGTGAGATAGAAGGCAGGAAAGATAAGAATCCAAGGGAATGTGAGAACTTGGGCAGAGTCCTAAGTCACTGGCGAGGAAGAGAAAGCAATCCTAGCTGGAAGAGATGCATGGAAAGGCAGAGAGTTTGGAGCTACTGTAGACTCTGGCAGCATCATTGCCTAAAGCCATCAAAGTTCAGTAGATGCCTCTAGTCTGTTCCGGGGTCAAATCTCTGCTACACTAGCTGCCCAAACCTGGAAAAGCCATCACATACACCACTCGCCTTTCTTCATCTGTAGATACAGGCACCAAATGGTGTCCTCAGTACGTAGTAGCAATTATTGTTGATTTAGAAACAAATCATTTTTAAGGTAGAGAAATAAAATGTGATATGGAGTGATTGTAACTGACTTCAGAATTTTTCATTTCTAAAGCGTAAGAAAGCACACAGAACACATAAGTTTTTAAGGCCATAAATCTTCAACCAGTGAACTTGGAAGCTTCCCCTCTGCCCTCCATCCCACCCCTTGCCATGATTCTTAATGTTAGTTTTCTTGATCACCTCCTAGTTCAGTTGGTGGGTATTATATAAATATGTACAGCCTTAAAGTCATAAGAGTAGGGATTGTCTATTTATCTACTAAGATAAATAAATTCATAATACTTTACTCACTTTAATGTTCTAGGACTTCATAATATAGCACATGTAATCTGTGTAGAAAAGTCATCAAAATGATTTATTAACTCAATGAAAAAATTAGGCAAATGTATTTGACTTCACTTACTTGCAGAAAATAAATTGATATTTATAAAGTATTCATCAACCATTCATTCATCCATCCATTTATCCATCCATCTATCCATCCATTCATCCATTCATTCAAAATAGCTATTAAGTTCTATGTTGAGTGCTGAATATCTAAACATTCAAACATTCAATTAGAAAATGCACTTTTACATTGAGACCAAAATAATAAAAAAGAAGAAATATGGCTTTCGATAAATGTTTAAGTAGAAGAGTTGAGATGATAAAGTTATCTCCTAATGATTTAAGATGGAGAAATTGTTCACTTTTCTGTATTTAAACTTTATGAGACAAATATATTTTATATTTTGCTTCAATTTCCAAATAAGATTTGCACAGGCTTCAGTAGAATAGCAGGTCACTTCTCGTTAGGTAACAACAGTGTCAAATAATGATAATAATATTGAAATATAAACTTTGACATCTGGAACTAAGTAGTAAAATAATTGATACTGAAGATACAAATACAGAGGATATGAAGCCATAAGCTTCACCTGGCATCTTTCATTAGAGTCTGAATAAAATTCTTCATTGGAATTTGCAACACTACTTGTAGTTCATCTTATTACTTTTACAGGGGACAAACAGCCATGTAATTAGAGTGTATTTGCAGTATTACATGCTTATTTGTAGCCTGAAGATTAGATACCAATTGGATGTTATCATTTAATGGCAAGTATAATTATCACAAAGCTGTTCTCTGCGTCTAAGAGTTTACATTTCAATGCTGCTACAACTACAGAATTATTTTGTATTTAGCTTATATCTGTATTATTATTTAATAATGGTATTTATATAAGAAGTAATAAGATCATTTTTAAGTCACTGTTAAGAAATGAATCAGCTATACATAGGAAGTACATAGTAAATATTTTATGTTATGGCACTTTCTATTTTTATACTATTAATAATTGCCAATGCAATTTATCACAACAATATATCTGGTTTCTTGTGAACATACATGGTGTGTCTTCAAAGATTTGAAGCTTACTATAACAATAATAATCTGCCATATGTTTGTATAGCAACACTTTTTTTTCAAAGCACCTTCACAAAGATTAAACTTCACACTCTCTTAAGGGATTAGCAAAGAGAGGGGATTAACCCTTATTTAATCCATAAGAGAATTTGGAATATAGGAGAGTTGTGCTCAGGATCCCAGGAAAAAAGTTCATACTGTGTGAGTCATAAATAGTGTCCTTTCCAGGAATTATATGCTGTGGAAGTAAAACAGTATCATGATCATAATTTGAAAATAATCTCTGAAGCATTCATTCATTCATGCTGCAAATTGTCAAAAGGTATGCAATGGGGCTCACTCAAGATGAAACTGGCTTTTCTGGAGAAGCTGAAAACTGAGATCAAAGTCATCCAGTGGTCTAAGAGTCAGCCAGAATGCAGAGGTACTGAAAGAACAGGACTTGGGAGGCAGTGGAAAGACATTTCTGGGGTCAATGAAAGGAAGCATAGGCTACACTGGATGAGCCACAATTTCTCTGGATCAGTGGTGGGTTGGTAAATATTAACCAGCTCTTCAGGGGTATCAAAGCACCAATTTGTAGCATTTTCTGATTTTCATGGTATAAAGTATCCCACCAGGGTTGATTTCAATCTACCTATGTAGTGTTCCTGATCGTGGAGTTTGGAAGAGACATGCAGTAGCACATCATTATATGCATTCCCATCGTACATGTACAATAGATGTAAATAGCTTCAAAAGCATAGATCTTAGTAACACGTACAATTATTAGGCAGTGATTACTTTGGTACATTGATTATCTTTGTTTTATATAACTTAATTATAAGTTCATATAATTTTACTTTGAATAATGGCTTTGTTTATCAATTGGCTTGCAAAATAACTGAACATTTAACATTTCTCTCCAGTTGGTGCTGCAGCACACCATTACTCTGGGACTGTCACTTTACAAAATGTAGAAAGATTCAGATGCTTGGATCCTGTATTAGTCTGCTGGGGCTGCCATAACAAAGCACCACAAACCAAGTGGCTTAAGCAACAGACATTTATTGTTTACAGGTTTGGAGGCTAAAAGTCTGAGATCAAGGTGTCAGGGTTGGCTCTTTTGAGGGCTGTAGTGGAGAATCTGTTCCATGCTTTGAGCCTAGCTTCTGGTGGTTTGTTAGCAATCTTTGATATTCCTTGGCTTGCACATGCGTTGTCCTGATCTCTGCCTTCATGTCTACGTGGTGTTCTCCCTGTGTGCAGGTCTGTCTGTTCAGATATCCCCTTTTTATAAGGATACAGTTATATTGGATTAGATTCCATCCTAATGACCTCATCTGAGCTAATTACATTTGCAATGACCAATTTCCAAATAAGGTCACATTCTAAGGTACTGGTACTGGGGGTTAGGACTTAAGCATATGAATTTTGGTGGGAACACAGTTCATCTCATGACAGGTCCTGGCCCAAGAATTTTCCTTTCTCTCATCTTAGGATATTATTTTTTCCCTCATTAAATGAATTGATAGTGTATGTTGATTCTTCAGGCCTGGAGGCCCTCACCTGTTCATCCAGTTGAATTCCTACTCGCTCTTCAGGACATAGCTCAAATTGTGCCTCCCCTTTAAACCTTTCCCTGATCCTTTTTCTGTCCTCTTCACTCCCAAACCCTGGTGCAGACTTTCACTTCTCTCACCCACGTAGCACGTGGTACAACTTCTGTCAGAGGGAGTGTGACCTCCTCACACAGGCTGCTCTGAATTTAGACCTGAGTTTGAATTATTGCTTCATTCCTTTCCTGGACAAGTCATATAACCTCTATGGCTTCTGTTTCCCCATCTATAAAATGTGGGTAATAAAATTAACTTTCAGGGTTGTTTTGAGGATAAAGTGAGAGAATGAATGCAAAGATCACAGCATAATGCCTGGTACAAACCAAGTGCTCAATAAGGCTGGCTTCCATGTTGCTAAAGATACTCTCACTCCCTACAGTGTGTGGTATGCACTCTCTGCACTATGTGATATGCACTCTCTGCTGTATGTGCTATGCACTCTCTGCAGCATGTGATGTGGTATGCACGCTCTGCTGTATGTGGTATGCAGTCTCTGCTGTATGTAGAGTGCATGCAGTCTCTACAGCTTGGTATGTCTCTTGTTCACCACTAAGTACTTAACTCCTAGTCACCAGGGCCCATGTCATGTTCATCTTTATCTACTCCCAAGCACATGGCTGTTACTCAATAAATGTTGATTGAAGGAAAGTACACATTTTTAATAATATTTAATGTTTATTACTGATGACAAAAGTCTCATTTTCTGACTCATAATTACCCCAGCCTAACAAGCACAAATGTCTTTTAAAACTGACACAAGAGTTAAAATACTTCAGCTAGATTTCCATCATTATATCAACCTAAAGTCCAAAATATGACATGACTTCATAGTATGCTTTAATTAAACCTTTTATTTTGAGATAATTATAGATTTACATGAAGATGTAAGCAATAACACAAAAGAGATCCTGTGTGTATAGCTTTTACCCACGGTCCCTGAATGGTAACCTCTTGTAAAAATGATACTGTAATATCACAAGTAGGATATTGACATTGATATAGTTAAGATACAGAACAGGTCTATCACCACAAACATCCCTCACATATCCCTATTGGCCACGTCTGTTTTTCTCCAATCAAATTATTTTACAAAATGGCTTATTACTATTTCACATTCCTACCAGCAATGTGTGAGGTCCAGTTTCTCTATATCCATGCCAACATTTGGTATGGCCATTATTTTTTATTTTAGCTATTTTTATAGATGTATAGCGATATCTTATTGTGGTTTTAATTTGCATTTACATAATATCTAATGATTGAACATCTTTCTTGTGCTCATTTGCCATCTTTGCACTTTTTTCAGTCTCTTCATGTCCTTTGCCATTTTCTAATTAGATTGTTTGTTTTATTACTGTTGAGTTTTGAGATTTCTTTGTATATTATAGCTACTAGTTTCTTTTTGGATATATGATTTACAAATACTTTCTGTACACTGTCGGTAGCTTATCTTTTCATTTTCTTAACAGGTCTTAGACAGAGCAAACATTCTTAATTTTTATGAAATTTAATTTATCAATTTTTGCTTCTGTGGATAGTGCTTTGAGTATAGAGCTTAATATAACTCTTTGCTTCTCCCTGGATCCCAAACATTTTTCTGGTATGTTTTTTAATGGAAGTTGTATAGATTTATGTTTTATATTTAAGTTCATGATCCTTTCAAAGTTAATTTTTATATAAAGATGTGAGACAGTTTGAGGTTTTTTTTTTTTTTTGGTCTTCAGATCTTCAATTGCTTCACTATTGTTTGTCAAAAAGTCTATCTTGCCTTCATTGAATTGTGTTTGAATCTTTGTCAAAAATCTATTGGACATATTCATGGTGGTATATTTCTGTTTTATCTTTTGATCTATGTGTGTATCCCTCAGCCAATACCACAGAGTCTCTATTACTGTAGTCTCGATTACTGTAATGAGTTTTGAAATTGATTCTTCCTATTTCATTTTTTGTCAATTTTTTTTAGCTATTCTAGTTCCTTTGCCCTCTCAAATTGTAGAATAATCTTATCTATATCTACAAAATATCGTGCTAGGATTTTGATATAAATTGCATTAAATCTGTATATAATTTGGGGAGAATGGACATCTTTACTCTGTTAAGGCTTATAATCTATCATGATATGTTTCCCCATTTATTTAGATCTTCTTTGATGTCTTTCATCAGTATTTTGTAGTTTTCAGCATACGAATCTTTTATATGTTTTGCTAGATTTACACCTAAATACTCCAATTTTTGGAATTATTGAAAATGGCATATTTTTAATTTAATTTTTTCACATTATAGTATGTAAAAATGCAATTAATTTTTGTATGTTTATCTTGTATTTTTTGACCTTACTGAATTCATTTATTAATTCTGTAAGTTTTTTTTGTAGGTTCCTTGGTGTTTCCTACTTAGATAATCATGTCATCTAAAAATAGAGAAGGTTGTATTTCATCCTTTTTCGATCTGTATGCCTTTTATTTCATTTTCTTGCTCTATTACACTGGCTAGAATTTCTGGCCAAGATTTCCAGGATCACCAGATGGTCTCCATTAGCCACACAGTGTCCATTAAAGCCATAGGAGAGGTCTCCTTACAGTCTGGTTAGATAGTCTATATTTCTCACTCAGCTAGTGAGAGTAGGGGTGAAGCCACAATTTTCTCTGTGGTGTGTGGCTAGAGTAGAGCAGTTATTGTTTAAAAGCTTTCTGTCTCGCTAGGCTGCCCCTTTCCTGGGCCTTTGAATAGAAAATCAGGTGGGTTTTTTTGTGTGTGGCTTTTTCTGTCTATCTTTGTTGGCATTTTCAGGGTGCCAGCTTCTCTAGCACTTGATCTGGGATACATGAGGCAAAATGAAAACCCAGTGAACTACTGACATGTTTTCCCTTGGTCCTGAAACCACTACCAGGCCTGCCTTTTCCTCTCCGACTTTCGGAGTCTTTTTATACTGGTTTTATATATAATTTCTAGAGTTTTTAATTGTGCTTAGAAGGGAGCATACAGAAAAGTATGTCTACTTCCTCTTCATGGAAGTGGTATTCCAACCTCACAGTTTTAAAGATAGTGTGCAATGGATACATTTTTAAAGGCTTAAAAAATGTTTGCTCAATTTTTCTAAGTAGATAATCTTTAATTCTTTTGACAAGTGTGATTTTCACACATTTCAGAACTTTTCATTTTAATTAAAAGAGAAAAAAACAACTACCCAGATTACCAATGACAATATAGTAATAAAGACTTCTAAGGCTTTAAGTTTCTATAGTAAAAATGTAATATAATTAAAGTAAAAGGTTATATAATAGTATATGGCATTTTATCAACTAAAAAGACACTGGTAAAGTACATAAAAAGCCATTCTTTTGTGGGAATATATGAAAATCATTGTGAGAGTGATAGTCTGGCTTTCATCCATACATTTCAAATATAACTTCGTTAGAGATATAGAAGCAGCAAAACATTTGGGATGAGACAATTGGGTTTAAATTCTGAGTTTTGCCTATTATTAGTTTTGCAATCTCAAGATAGTTTTTCAATTTTTTTTTATCTGTAAATAAGGATGAGCTTGGTTGTGAGGATTAATTGAGATAATATACGTACAACTCCTAACAGTTTCCAGCATATAGCAGGTACTCTATTAATACAAATGTAGGTCCTCACCTTTAACAGGATTAGGGGGTCTTGTTAATTCAGGATGAATTACATCTCATAGTCCTAAGCATGTGTCTTTGTAATTGCTGTCATTTTAGTATAAAATGTGCGTTGAGAAAATACCAAAGAAAATTGCTTTTAAAATCATGGAAACAGAAGTTTAGCCTACACAGAAAAATAACAAGCCTGAGCTTTACTATTTGAAAATAATTTCATTGAATGTCTATACAGAGAAGATTGAAAGGGAAGCAAAGTTCTCTTGTTAGGTATCTATGGAGGAGGCCACATGGAAAACTTTAAAACAAACAACAGTAATCCTATACCAACTCCCTTTAAGACAATAGTAAAAGTTCTTTACATTTATACACTGCTTTACAGTTGACAAAGAGCTTTCACATACATTATCTACATTATCTACTTTAAAGGAGACTGGAAGGCGCCTTTCCTGGCCTGATTGATGTTCATGACTGTACCACTTTCCCCTGAGCTACAGTCATCAATAGTCAATGAGCAGAAAGGCTGGCGTTTTTTTTGGAAATGCTTTGCTGCCAGGTAACTGCATTAACTCTACTATTGTTGAATAGAGCCATGTATTAACTGTGCCACAGGATATCATCCATATCAACTAATGAATATTTGAGTCCTTGTTCCTTGTGGAGCAGTGTTTGAGACCCATTCCTCTCTGCTTATCTAGTGCCCTCCCTTGGGATCTATATCCTCAGTGCAGTTCTGTCTGATGGCTCTAGCCATTTCAGAGAAAAACCTACATGGAGGACACTTAAGTGTAAGTCCTCAAGGAAAAAAAAAGTAGAAAGTACATAAACAGGAAAACTGCTATATGGAACACGGATTATACTGTTTTGAGGACAGAGACTGATCCTACTTGTTAATGTCATGGGAGGCATATTTTGCTTTCATATAGTAAGAATCTTAATGGGCTAATGAGGCCTCTGTCTGTGGAAATGTTTAAGCGAAGTCTGGGATGGGACAGAAATCTCTCAGAAGGGCTCCCTGCACAGTTTAAGAATCTGGGGCAGAGAATTTCTCAGGACTCTTTTGATTCCAGGTTCTCTGTTTTAAGATTCCTGTTTGTTCTTTGATTGTTTCGTGTTATAAAGAACTTAAATTCTCCAGTCCTTAAATTCTCCTCTGTATTTCTCATGGTATCAAGCACAGAATGTTGACTAAAAACTGAGGCAAAAATAAACAAAACAAAAGCCACATTATGCTTTCTAGGAAAATTCATAGGCGCAGAGGTTTGATTATACTGATGAATCAGCACCTCTGAGCCAGGACATCTCAGTTATCCTTTGTTTTAGGGTTATACAGGATTTCTTCAATCTTTTCCACCACTTTTAATCTCCATAAACAATGATACTATTGGCATCTTTCCACTAAACCCCCTAAAGCTTCATTCTGAGTCTCAGGGTTCAACAGGCCAATTTCAACCAACTGCTTCCATACTGCAGAGTGAGGTCAGCCAACACAGATAATCCTTCTCTGAGGACAAGGGATTCTCTTTGCAACTGATCGTGTTCACACTTTAGAGCCTGTCACTTGTGATGGTCCACTTTCAGAAATTAGTTTCAGAATTGATCATATCTCTTTTGGTTGCAAGTGGCAGTAACCCAATGCCACTTGGCCAATGCCAATGCCTTTTTAGTTAACAGCTAAAAAGGAATTGATTAACTTGCTACTGTGAAGTGCTGGAAAGTGTAGCAGACTTCAGCAACAACTAGTCACTTATCATATATTGACCATAACCTAGTTGTTCTGAAACAAAGTAGGTAGAGGGACTAGGGGTATGGGAATTATTTTTAATAGTTGAAAACTAAACATAATTAAATATATTTCTTTTTGGGGGTAGCTATCATAATACTTCTATAAGTTTATCTCCCATAACATTCAGCTAATTTTAATAAACATCTGTACCAGCTTAACTCATTCATAATTGGTTTTCAGTGTTTGTTTTCCTCACTAGACTGGAAGCTCCTTGAAGTCAAGTCAGAATTTGTCATTTACAGGTGTACCAATGACACCAGTACAAGACCCAATGCTACACATACTTGTTGAATACATGAATGAATGAATGAAAATAGTGAAACTTGGCGTAGCATGGTTGAAAGAGTATGGGTTCTAGAATCAGAGGGTTATTCACATCTGAGCTCTGTGCCATCTTTTAATATGGTGTGGATTTTCACAAATCACTTAAACTTCAAGCCTCAGTTTCTCAATTGTAAAAACTGAATGCTACTTATCTGTCAGCATTGTTGTGAGAATCACAGAAGATATTTAAAGTATCTGGTACTAGTAGAGGCTCAATAAGTGACAATTACCCTTAGCGTTGTAACAAAAGGCATTTTTCTACTTGCTAAGGATACAAGAGGAGGAAGGTTTGAGAAAACCTTCCTTTTTCAAAGAGGAAGCCTTTGAGAAAAAAAGAAGAAAGTATGAGCAGATCACCTCATACCAAGCAGAAAGATTAACTTTAGAGGTGGGGACAGTGTGCTACGGGCACACAAGAAGGCCATGCAGCATGCAGAGCTACCGTCTTGCCCAATTCAGAATTCATATGCACATTGTAGTCTGTTTGAATGGAGAACATACCCAGCTGTCATTCATATAGCTTATTGGTTGAACCATATGAAATTGTTGATATTCAAACTATTTTTGACAACAAAAATAAAATATGAATTTGCCCCCTGGAACTGAGACTGCATGGGAAAGAGGGAAGAATCAGAGATTTCCCAGAGGCAGTTACATCTGAGATGAGCCATAGAAGATAAGGAGGAATCATTGTAGTGAAGAAGTGGGCGAAGACAGTCAATCTCTTTCATGGCACCATAATCTTTTTTTTTTTTTTTCATAGCACTGGCTACGTTTTGAGATTATAGACTTTACTTATTTATATATTTATTTGTTTAATGACTGTCTCCCTTTCTAGATTATAAACCACAGGATCTTGTTCAATCGGTTTAAAATTGCATATCCAGTGCCTAGCACAGTGCCTGAAACTAAGTAGGGGCTCAATAAATACTGGTTGAAGCAATGTGTGAGTAGCAAATATGAATTTTTTGAAATCTGCTTTTCCCATACCAATTTCTCCCTGTTAGAAACACTTTAGGGAAGTCCATTGCAGGAGCCTGCAGGAGAGCAATCTCTAGCACTTGTTCCAATTACTTAATTCACATGAAAGGGGGCTGCTTAGCACAAGTGCCAGCTGTGTGAGGAAGATAGTCTCCTTTCCTCCTAAATCCTGGGTGCTCTGGACCCAATCCTGTGTAATGCCAGGTGACAAGTCAGGGTTGGCTGCATGCCAAAACAGAGAGATGTGGAGAGAATTGTTGCCTATTTTTCTTAATGCACTAACTCAAGGCTTCTTAGCCAGAGATGAAGAGGTTTGAGTATTGGGGATAATAAATGAAGCAAGTGTCTTTTAACATTTTTACTAAACCCAAGGCTGCTTGTTATGGAGGGTCATCCGAGAGACATGTTAGTTACAGGATTGCGATGTGCAATGCAATTTGGTAGGCATTTGGATGTTGTAAGAACTTGCGTCAGATCTTGCAGTACCTCGTTAGTCACCAAAGCAAGTGAGGATATCCCTGTTGTTTGGCTCTAGCCTATCAATGTTAAGTATCTCCTTGCTACACCACAGTGACTAGTTTTTTAATTTAAAATTGTAAGACAAATTCCCTCTTGTATCCAGTTTTGTAAATCATGTTCAAATTACCTCAATAGACAAAGGAAAACAGGTTTGATAGAGGTACAACACATGACAATTCCAACTCCTCTCAAATGCCCACTTCACTGTGACCAGAATCTGATCTCCTAAGTTCTTTTTCAACTTATAAAAACTATCAACTTGCATAACATATCAACTGCATTTTAATGAAAACATTTAATATATGAAATGTTATATATGAGATGAAGTGAGAGGTAAATTACTTAATCATGGAGAGATGATAATCATTCAAATAAAAACACTTCTGGAGGCCTGATGTCGGTGTGTCCTCAGAGTATTTTGGCTTAATCCTTCACAATGTCTCCTCTTTTCTTCCAAAGTCAAATCATTGTCTTGGGTATTTGAAACAAAACATTACAAATTTTAAAATGAATAAATACTCATATTGAGCAAACAATTTAGAGAAGAGCTTTATATTTGAAACCTTTGATAGGTCCTTAATTATTGCTGCTTTTAAGAGGTATCACATGTTTCTTTTAAGGAGTCCCTTCATTAGAGTTTCAGTAAAATTAGCTTTGGTTCTCATAGAATTGGATTCAGTTTCATGCTTTCTGGAGCTATAACAATGGAAAGTCAATGGGATTTGGGAATGCAAATTTGTAAAACTACTTAAAATAATGCTAATAAGTGCCTGCAATATCAGTGGGGAGAGTAACATCATCAGTACTTAGCCAAACCAGAAATCCAGGTGGAAGAGTCTACCTATGCAAACTCTACCCCAGGGCCAATGCCTATTGTGGAATTTAACTATTGAGGAATAAAGTAATTGCTTTATCAGGCAGCCATTGGTACTAGATGTTACTTTAGTCACCTGCAAGAATTAATGTGGCTCCCTGTGTAGTAAGCTGAACAACTGATAGTGATGATAGTGATTTGGGCACCCAAAGAAGAAAGACCACTAAGTGAACCTTTAAAAAGCAGACACTTTTCTCTAGGAATTCTCAGACCACATCCTCATTCACAGGGCTGGAATGATCCATCTCTGCCCTGGAGACTGAATGAGAAAACAGCAAAACATCACGTATTAGGGCTTATTTGTGGAAGCTTCTTATAAGAAGCCCTGAGCCACTAGATGCATCTCATTCTGAATTTAACCAGTTAGCCCACACTTTACTTGTGTTGCAGTTAATTGCAAGGTGCCTTTCAACACAATGCATGGAAAGTTTTACATTACTCTTCTCTTCTGAAAAGCTGCTCTTGTAAGAAACTAACTCCACTTATTGGGGTGGAAAGAAACCTAAAACTCAAGACGTGGGCTTCCAGGAGAAGGATATTAGGGAATCTGTGATTTCTGCCTTTTAAGAGTTTAACAGTGTTGGTTGCTGGGAGGTTTTTACCTCCACACTCTCTGAACTCAGCTGGGCAGTTCTAAGGCGGGCGGTGGGACTCTTCCTTCCTCAGCAACAGTTATAACCCTTGGAGAGAAGCTAAAGAAGCCAGGGCTCCTATGAAGGCAGGCGGGATTGTGAGGGCACTTGGGGAGGGGCGAGCAATTAACTCTCCCCCTCAACTGCGGAGAACCAGGTTTCTCTTGATCTCACGGTAGACTTCAGCCAGTGGCCGGGATTCTTTACAGTGAGTGAAACGGAGAGCGATGCTGCAATAGCAGAGAGACCCGCCCTGGTCTGGCGTTCATAGTGAGAGAACTTTCATAATGAGGCCTGTGGATAAAGGACTGAGATCCTTTACAGCAGAGGGAAGTGCAAATAGGGTGAGTCTGAGCTGATCTCTTGGAGCCACTTCACCTCTGAACAGGTTCGGAGCTTTCAAGCCCCTTGAAGTTTTAAAAAGGCACTGATTTCAGCATGAGATGTTTGCTGCACTGTGCTCAGCTGGAATGAAACGAAGGGGAGGAAAAGTAGCTTCTTTCTTGCATTCAGAAAGCAGAGGCCAATTGAATGGATTCTACTCAAACTGATTGCGTTTGTAGTTTTTGAAAGGAAAAAAAAAAGCTAAGAAGTTTAAATCCTATTCACTAAGTTCACAAAAACAAAACCCGGTCACAGAAGCACTCTGAGAAGTGCACACATCCTCACAAGAGATGGACAATTTAAAACAAGCTTCATTAAATAAGTCCCTTTCAAACTGGCTTCTTAGTATAATTCAGCAGCTCATACTTCTCTGTCTTATTTTAAGGGCATTCTTTACTGGGGCTAGTTTAAATAGATTGTTCTATATGATTTCCTAAGTTTGCAAGGGTTTATTGATTCATTGAGTTAAAAAACAAAAATATTTTCCTATTTCCTCTTTAAAGAATAGAATATATGCCTGTACCTCCTCTCTCCTTGCCAGTTACTACTATTCTGTATATAACATGGAATGTAACAATAGTGCTGAAAAGTGAAATCTGGTTATTTTTTATTTGTTTGCTCATCCTGCTCATTTGACATCTTTACTTGGTCAAAATGCACAGAAACTGACATGAGCTCTTCCTGGCTTCTCTTCCACTTACTTATCCTTTGCTTAAGCAAAGCATTATACATTTATCCATCTGCTTAATTCATGCAATGCTTTAAATCTTATTCAGCTACCTGCGTCTTCTTTACATATGTCTGTTTTAGCATTCTTGGTCTTGGTCTGAAGACCTCCAGAGGTCAGGAAATTGGATATGACTTCACTTTGTGCAGGACCTGGGAGAGCACCATATCCAGTTCTACGTTTAACAAAAACTTTTAGATAATGATGACAGTGCTAAGCAGATACCAGCCCAATACATGTGAGGAAGCTTGTAAAAAGTGGGTCAAACCTTGAAAAAACTATAAGATACTATGTGTTGGAATTTGCATTTCAGGTAAGGCACTGGCTACTTATGCTATCGAGGTACCTGTTTGGTGCCTAAGAACAGAACTACATTTAGTTAAATGATCTGAAAGTGTCATTATGCTGTTTAATTCATGTACAGGAAAGTTTTCAGTTTTATCTTATTTTTTAATCATGTAAAATAAACTGGGCACTGAAAGCCACTTAATATTTGTGAATTAATTAGAAGTTTATATTTTAAAATTACATTGAAACAAATTTTTATAGTCAATAGTTCATGATGTATAAATTTGCAGAGGTGGTGCTTTCCCAATTTTATCTCCATTTTATGGACTCGGATAATTGCTTCCAAAAAACTGAGTGAAGTTGGAAATATCCCATGCCAGAATTACCCAGGGAGCTAAGATTAGATGTGAGACTAGTCTGCCTCTAATCTTACACATTCCATAAGCCCTATGCCAATAGTTAAATTATTAAATACTATCCATAATACTTGGTTGCTTTTATTTTCTATTCCCATCATTCTTACATTCCATTAATATAATGCTAATATCTAAGTATTTTCATAGGCACAGGCAATAAGCCAGCTTGAAGAAAATAGCATAGTTCCCCATAAATGGCGGTATATGTGCTGTGGGAGTGTATATGTCCCTGTATGATGCTGCAGGAAATGTCTTTATATGGCAAATGACAACTAGCTGATGAAAATCTGAGTTGTTGCAATAGTCACACTACTGAAAGATGAATAACATACAGGAATATAGGAGTTAGATACCAAGTCCCCCCACATGAGCCAGATTGGCTTTCTTCTTCAAATCTGTGGAAATGGATTCCCAATATAAGCTGCTATTGCTGCTTTGTCCCTCTTCTTCCTCCTTTCCTCTCCTCCTCCCCTTCCTACTCTTTCATATTATTGTTATTAAAGTGACTGACCTGGCTAATATTTCAAACTTAGGTTTGGAAGAAAACTTAGATATCTGCATCTCCAGATCTACCTTGCCCAAATACTTCTGCCTACAGTTCTTATTTGTCCCAAGCAAGTGCAAGGTAATTGCGTTCCCTTCAAGGAAAATGGTACGGTTTGTCTTATGGGCTTCTTCTTTCTCTGTCCTTTCTCTTTTCTAATGATTACTTCAACTTCCAAGCACTTCAGTTACTCCAGTTAATTTATATTTTCTAATTAAAGTTATTTAACAGAGTAAAATCTCTGATACTAGACATTTTACCTCAACTAGGTGCTTCATTTGTCATTTTTTCTCTGGTGGCAGAGTAATTATTTCTCCCACTCCTGTCCCAGTTAAAGGGAGTTTAAGCATCAATAAGCCACATTGTGTTTTGTGGGGTGGAGGTGAAAGGGGGCTGTGGAAATGAAACTACATGTTTAGCCTTGAAGGTAAGTTAGATTTAACTTCTTAGACAAAATAGGTATGCATTGGTTGAGGAGGGATTGAGCAACTGGAACCCTCTAGGATTTCTATCTGCCCTGATGGCTCCTTGCTCCCCTGGGGAGGATGAATCCTAGGTTGGCTCCACTGAGCAGCTGGAGGGTAGGAATTTGGCAGGGTCTTCCTTTTCTTTCCTTGAATCATGGGTTCCCTTTGGCTGGCCTAGGAAGTTAGATAGGAAGCCAGTTCTATGTCATGGGATTTCTCAATGAGTACAAGACAAAAGAGTGTAGCTGCAGCCTCAGTAAGGAAGACACTAAGGAAACTCCCATGTCAAACTGTCTTTCAAGCCAACCAGATTAAAAACGTTTGATCAAATAATGATAAATATACAGAAAGTTCTGTGCATAATTGTCAAACTGGATGTAAGGAAAGTCCTTTAACCTCAATGGCATTTGCCCAAGTCTGAAAGAACTGAAAAGGACTTTAGTCTAGAAAAATAATAGCTGACACTTGATTGGAGATGATAAAATCATATAGGAGGATTCCCATTAGTAATGCAATAAAATTAAAAGAAAATTCTGTTTCAGTAATATCCTCTGTCCCTAGTGAATGACTGTGTACATTGACGGATTAAATTTATCTTTATGCTCTCCTTGAGATTTGGTGTAGGGATGACTCAAGTTATCTAATTTATTTCACTGGATGGTTTCCAACATAAAAAAGCTTCATATTGACGTTATTTTTCATCTTTTTAAAAAATTATTGTTGTTATTGTTATTTTTTGAGTGATAATTTTTTAAAGCAGCTTTAAGTTCACAATAATGTTGAGCAGAAGGTGCCGAGATTTCCCATATTCGCCCTGTTCCCACATATGTATAGCTTTCCCATTATCAACATCTCCCATCGGAGTGGCACATTTGTTACAATCTATGAATTTACACTGGCATATCATCAGCATCTAAAATTCATAGTATGACACACTAGAGTCCACTCTTGGTGTTGTATATTCTACGGGTTTGTATAAATATTAATGACATGTATCCATCATTACAGTATCATATAGGGTATTTTCACTGCCCTAAAAATCCTCTGTGCTTTGCCTATTCATTCTTCCTTTCCTCCTATACCTCAACAAGCAATGATCTTTCTACTGTCTCTGTAGTTTTGCCTTTCCCATAATGTCATATAGTTGGAATTATAAAATATGTAGCCTTTCAGATTGACTTCTTTCACTTAGTAATGCATTTAAGTTTCTTCCATATCTTTGCATGGCTTGACAGCTTACTTCTTCTCAGTGTTGAATAATATTCCATTGTCTGGATGCACTACAGTTTATCCATTCACCTACTAAAGGACATCTTGGTTGCTTTCAAGCTTTGGCAATTATGCATAAAGCTGTGATAAACATCTGTGTGCAGGTTTTTGTGTGAACATAAGTTTTCAACTCCTTTGGGTAAATAAATACTAAGGATTGTAATTGCTAGATCATATGGTAAGAGTACTTTCAGTTTTACAAGAAACTGTGAACTGTCTTCCAAAATGGCTGTACCATTTTGCACTACTGCCAGCAGTGAATGAGCTTTCCTATTGTGCCACATCCGTGCTAGCATTTGGTGTTGTCAGTGTTCTGTATCTTGGCCATTGAAATGGGTGTGTATTGGTAGCTCAATGTTTTAATTTGCATTTCCCTAATAAAATATAACTAGGAACATCTTTTCATATGCTTATTTGTCATCTTTGGTGAAATGCCTGTTAAGATTTTGGCCTACTTTTTAATTGGATTATTATTTGTTTATTTACTGTTAAGTTTTAAGAGTTTTTTGTATATTTTGGATAACAATCCTTTATCAAATGTGTCTTTTGCAAATATTTTCTCCCAGTCCTTGGCTTGTCTTTTTATTATCTTGACAGTGACTTTTGTAAAGAAGACATGTTTAATTTAATGAAGTCATCATCCTTTTTTTCTTTTTTTTGGCGTGTGGATGTCCAGTTGTTATAGTGCCATTTGCTGGAAAGACTATCTTTGCTACATTGCATTGCTTTCACTCCTTTGGCAAAGATCAGTTGACTATATCTATATGGGTCTATTTCTGGGCTTTTGATTACCTTCCATTGATTTATTTGTCTATTCTTTTGCCAATACCACACTGTCTTGGTTGCTGCAGCTTTATAGTAAGTCTTGAAGCTGGGTAGTGTCAGTCCTTCAACTTTGTTTTTCTCCTTGAATGTCATGTTGGCTCTTCTGGGTATGTTATTATTGTATTTTTGTATTTAACAAAGTGACATGTGTACCTAGTTAGAAAACAATATATACTTCTGGGCTTAGATGACTTTTTCACAGCATTTTCCCCAATACCTAAGAAAAAGCACAGATACAAAATAATCTCTTACCTGAATTATTGCAATAGCCTCCTAATTGGTCTCCCTGCTTTTACTGATGTCTACCCACACTCTACTTTCAACAAAAGAGCCAAAGTAATCCTTTTAAAATTTTAGTCTGATCTACAATATATGATCTGAGCATGCACAACTTTTTTGCTCCCCACCCTCTAGTCTAGTACACTGGTTCTTTACTTTTACCATTTCTCAATCAACCTGGTGTGCTCTTACCTTAGGGCCTGTGCATTGACTATGCCCTTTGGTTCTAACACTCTTCCCCTAGAGATCTTCATGGCTAATTCCTTCACTCCTCAATTCATTGCTCAAATATCACCCTTTAAATGAGATCTTCCATGACTGCCTTGCTTAAAGCTAAAATTTGACTTTTCTACTCTACTACGCCCTGGCTCAAATCTTCCTTTCACTGCTCTGATTTTCTTTTTTCCCACAGCGTTTGTCACCATCTGTTGTACTATTTTACTCTGTAATTTACTTCTTTATTATATTTCCTGTTTACTCTTTCTCCTCGTTCTCCTTCCCTGATATCTCCCCCAACAAGCTACATGGGTTTTTCTTTTTTCGGTCTGTTCAGTGATATATTCAGTAATCTAGTGCCTGACACATAGATGCATAATAAATATTTATTGAATGAATGAATATAATACATAGTAATTTCTCTTTGGTAAAGAAAACAATGAACATTGAGATTAAAAGCATGCACTATATTCTAGGAATTTGGATATGGAATACTCAACATGGATAAATATCATAGTTAAGGTATTGAATCTCAAGGATTAAGAAACAAATTCCTTAGACACATAGGTAAATAAAGATCACCTACTATGGCTTAAAAAGCAGCCAGATCTCAGATTCCTTCGTAACAACATTCAATGCCAGATACAATTGTGCTATTTCCACAGTTTTACAGGAAAGAAAGAAAGCTGAGATGTCAGTAGAGAAAAAGGCAACAGGCAGACATTCTCAAACATGAAAGAACTCATGGAATATGGCACTCTTGAGTCCTTGAAAAAAATGGTTGACAATGAATTCTAGCTAATTAAGAGATAAATCAAAATAAAGAACTTGTGAATTGAGAATCTGTGATAAAAAGGACTGATGGTGTTTGAATCCATTTTAAATGTAGAAATAAGACCAAACAACTGAGGGAATTATTGCTACAGAAAAAAATGTGAATGTTAATCAGAACAATGTAAAATTAGTAGTATAAAGATATTTGGAAAGTGTGAGAAAGGAAGATATTCTCATATTTCTAAGCAAGAGTCTGCTGATATTGTCTAATATTGAAATACATAATAAAAACAATAATGACTACAACTCTTACTGCTTTTCATATCCCCTCACCCTTTCAAGCTTAGAGAGTTCTAAATCTTATATTACTTACTTGAAAATCAATAATTCCTTTAGTTTTTCTTTAGTTTCTCTTTTTACTATTAAAGTAGAATTAAATTTAATATGCTATTAATAAAGCTAGTATCTTTATATCATCTAATTTTAGCAAAATGCAATGTGATCAAGCTCTACCTATCATCTCTCTATCTACCTAGTTATTATTTCCATCCTTATCTGTTTATAGCCATACAACGAGATCTGAAACTGTGTTCAACTAATATAATGGAAGTAATTTTTGGACGATGGAATTTTGAAGTAGCTTTTTATTTACTACTCCATGTATTTCTACATTGTTTAATTACTTTTTAATGAGCATCACCATTATTTTAAAAAAATTGAAGGACATTTTAAAATTGACCTCCAACCCGTCTCTCCCCCAAAACTGGAAGAAAATAAACCTACATATTAATGGTAATTAAAATTATGTGGAGTAATGTGGATAATTGTTTCTTCCATTGTTACACCTTTCTGTATTTAAAAAAAAAAAAAAAAGCAGTGTCCTTTCCTGATCTTTTTTTCCTCATGGTTTCACTCCAGAGAGCCAAGAACTTCAGCCCTTTCAAAAATTTCTTCTGATATTTATCCACATGTGTTTGTACTACTTTCTTGATTTTAGACATCATCTATTTATTTCCCAGTCTTGTAGCGGTGTAGAAAATGTGGTAGTATATCTACATTCTTCTAATATAGTTATATTGTAATTTTTTGTTAAATTAAAACTCAGTGTTTACATTATCATGACTACAAACATGTTTACGTTTGGGCCATTAAAGTATTCTGAGATTTTTTTTCTGTCACATGATCTCTTGTTATTCCTGGAGTTAATGATTGCTTGGTTTTAAAAGTTTGTTCAATTTTCTACATGCCTATCCCTATTTTCCTCAATGTTTTAATAGATTAATCAAATGCCTACCAATAATTCTTCCAAAATGCTGAAACATATTATCTATCAATTACATCTCTGTCTTTCCCCTGTCCTTTTTGTTTGTTTTTTTTTTTTCAATCATCCAACTTCTAGCTTCAAGCCGGACTGTTTGTTCTCTGAAAATTCCCTTCACTGGTCTCCGGTATAACATCCTTCTTTCTTGGATCTCATATCTCTCTTTGTTACAGATATTCTTAATGTTCATGGAGTACTTACTTCAGTACTCACTTTCTCTTGCTGAGAAAGAGTAAACATTTTTAGAGCTGCATGCTTGAAATTGCCTTTATTCTGCCCTCATACTCGCTTAGTAGTTCAACTAGGCATAAAATTCTAGAATGGAAATAATTTCATTGAGAATCCTGAGGGCAGTGTTCCAATGTCTTCCAAGCTTCATTGGCGATATTGAAAGTCGGGTCTGAGTCAGATGACTGCTCCTTTGTAAATGACCTGTCCCATCTCTCCAGAAGATTTTAGCTCTTCTCTTTATTCTCCCTGTTTTGAATTCAATTATGGGATGATGTGCCTGGGGTGAGTCCTTTGTGATTCAGAGAAATGGACACTAAGCAGGCCCTTCAATCTTGATGCCCACACATCCTTGTGTTTGGGGAAACTTACTTGTATTTTTCCTCCATTTCAACCTTTCTTCCTTCTGGAACTCCTAGTTTTCAAAGTTGGACCCCCTGAGTAGATTACCTAAACTTTATCTTCACTCTATTGCACAGCTCTTTTTTTTTTTTTTTGTCTGTTTGTTTATTCTCTGCAGGATGTTCTCAACTTCATCTTCTATTCATTCAATTGAATTTCTAATCTCCTCTTCCACATATTTAATTTTCAAAATCACTTTCATGTTCTCTGCTTTTTCCTATAAAATCACACCCTATCTTTTCTTCATAAATGCATATTTATTATTTTTTGTTTACATATATGAATTATAGGTTTTAAAGTATTCTTTCTTCTTCCTATATTATTGTCTCTGATTCTTCTGAATTCCTCTTTTCCATTTGCCTACCTGGGCCCCTCTATAAGCCTTTTTCTCAGGCTCTTTGCTTCTCCAGAGAAAATTGTTTTAATCCCTGGGTAAACAGTTTTATACCTGGCTGCTGACAGAGGAGCAGGAAAAAATGGGGCCAGAGACTTAACCTTTTAGGATGCATAATTTTGTATACTCTTATGGTTTTTTTATATGATGTTTTGCCCCTGCTTTCCACTGTGCCAGGTATTTCTGGATCCAGACCATCTCAGGTACAATTTTTGTAGGTAATACACTTCTAGTCTCCCACAGGGTAGATGAGGAGTCTGGCTGCTCAGGGACCCTGAGGTCTACATGTTCTTCGTGCAAGTCTCAGTCTACCCTCTCATCCTCACTCTTCCTCAGTACTGGTACTCCAAGTCCTCAGATTTCCTGGATTAAATCGGGAAACATCCTCTTACTTCTCATAGACATTTCCTTCTTTAGCTCCATGTTCCATCAGCTTCCTCCCCTCAGCCAGGTCATTTTCCACTCTTTCACCTGCTTTCACCTTTCAAACTTTGTTGATGTCTAGTCCCCTGTTGTCTTTTGTCCCATTATCTTTTTCACTCATGTTATTCCTATTTTGTCATTTTTAGTAACGTTTCAGAAGGTAGTTCAAACCATAATGTATAATCTGAGGGCATCTATACATATTAATTTAAAAATAATTTACTCACTTTCTGTTAAATTAGAGGAGCCTTAAAATCAAAGCACAGTTACAATAACATGAAAAAATTAGCATATCCAAAAATTAGATCCAAGATATAAGAAGGGAGAAGAACAGCCAAAGTTGAAGATGATCTGACTGAAAAAGCTGAATTTGACCAAACAGCCTGGTTTTTGTTCCAGGCTGTTAGTAAGCAGTGCAAAGAGAAAAACATCATCACTGTTTGCACAACTTTCATTGTTCAAAGGAAGGAAGGACATTTTGTCTCTAGGAGGTAAGACATGTTGGCCCTGAACTTTCAGAGTAATTTGTTTATATCCAATCCATTCATCATTTTACTGGTAGAATGATCTTTCATTCTCACAAATCTGGTTATGCCATTCTTTTGCTTAAAACCCTTCTGCAGCTCCTATTGCCTTTGAAGTGAACTCAGGGCAGCATGTGCTCCTGTATATTCTTGTGCCTGCCTCTCCAGCCTTATTTCCTGCTACATTGTTAGACATACTCTCTGTACAATCAAAGTAGCCTCTTGCAGTGCCTGAATGAGTCATGCTCACCCCTTCCTCCAGGCTCCTGAATCTCCTTCCTTCCTCAGCCCACCCACCTGCCTGAGTTGTGGTCCTTTAAGACTCACTTAAGCTTCTCTTCCTCCGACTCTTCCCTCGTTCCACCTTCTCCCAGGTAGGGTCTATGTGCTGCCTCTGCTGCTACCTGGCGCCTTGAGCATACTTTATCATAATGCTTATCACACTATGGAAGCTGTTGGTTTACTGCTTTCTGACTCTTCCCTTAGTTCATAAACTGATTAAGTGCAGGGATTGTGCATTCATCTTAGAGTCTACATTGTCTCCTGCATTTCCTCCCGGCACATAGTAGGTATTTAATAAATATATTTGAATAAATGAATAATAAATGGAACCTAGGTATGTAGCTTTCTCCCGTCTTGCTATATGAATAAAGCTTGGAAACTCTTCAGTGCTGAATAGGTCATATGTCCCAGAGAAACCATGTCAAATATCAGCCGTCTCAGACAGACCTTCGAGAGCAACTAAGTAGCAGAATATGGCAGGCTGAGGTTGCCAGCAAGAACTTGAAAAGAAGATATTCTGCACTGTTGCTGAGAGCAGAGCCATATGCTCCGGATGCCAGCTGATGTTTTACTGTGGGAAGCCAGGGCCTTCCTAGGCTCTGAGCCTGGCTGAGGGCCGGGCTACCCGTGTCTGCGCAGTTGCTCCTTGCTCCTTACACTTTCGGGACTCTCAGAGTGGCAAGGCTCTTGGTTCCTCCTGTCACCCACCACACCTACCTCTGCTCTGGCAGCATCGCCGGCTGTCCTGCTGCCAGTCCTCAGGTTCTCTAATTCTCTCCTTTGAGCGGATAGCTATTTGCACTTGTCATATTTGATTCAGATATTTTTACAAAGAAACAAAATATTTCAGATGTAGCAGAAACTCCATTTGTAGCTGTCCTAGATCCCATCTCTCTTTCTTTCTCCTCACACCCATGGGTCCATTCAAAACAATTGCAATACTTTTACAAATTGACAAGGTAGCAGGGAATCAGATCAAGGAAAAGTTTCTGTTCAGTAGCACAAGACAGAGGGGACTAGGTAACTATCACTAAACCAGCACTAGTTAAGATAGAGCAGATTTATGAGCATGAGTTTCCACCTTAGGCCTGTCATATTTTTTCACCTTTATGTTAGTTAATTGCAGAGTAACATAAATTAACTTTGGAACACAAGCAAAAATGGGAACTTTATTTATGAATTTCTTGGATTTCTTTACCTCAAGCCAAACAACTAAATTGCTACTTAGCATAAATTATTTATGGGCCCTGGCTCAATACCATCCAGCACCAGCCCCCGGAGGTATGGGAGATATAAAAGATTTAAAGCATCGCTGCGACTGTGTTCGGGCCGCCACGGAGCCGTGTTTCTTTCCAGAAGGGTCCACTTTATTTTGTTGTAAATAAATAGAGGCTGGATTTCCAGGGAGGGAAGTTAGCTTCCAGCAGGACGGTGGTAGTGTTTTGCATATGTTAATTACACAACCCTTTTATGACAGATAGACACAGTGTTTGCACAGCTATTTCTCAAAAGGCCCATAGACCAAAATGGATCTTTTCATTTCCTGGCATGGAGTAGTTTCTCTCACTTGATCTCACTTCAAAATCTGAAGTTATCAAAGCTTGCGACCCCAACTCAGCAATAAAAAAAAATAGTTCTATCCCTACAATTCCAGCAAAAACAAATGCACGTCTTCTGCAATCTTTAAAATTTAAACTGGACAAAGCCTCCCTGACACCTGTGACAAATCCACTGTCATTTCCTAGGTTGTCTTTCCACAGCTCTAACCTCAGCATGTCACCCTTGGCTCCAAAATACCCCTACATACCTTGTTTCTCAGGCACAGTCTGTTTCTAAGACAAGGTCATCACCTTCTTTTTCTTTAGGGCAGAGCTATTTTACTTGGTTCACACAGTGTTTAAAATTGGAGAACTTCACATAAAATGTAAATTTCTAGCTTTTTGTTCAACTTCCAAAATTGGAAGCAATCCAAGGCTGTCGTTTCCACCAGGAGTTGTTGGTGTAAGCTGAGTCATTCCTGGCTCTTCTCCACCTTCGGGTTTGCTTCAGTCCTCACTACTCCTTAGCAGTCACCCAGCCCCTAGCATACAAAGGCATTTGCATTTTTAATGCAAATGATTTAGACCATGCTTTGGTTGATACATTTATAACTTTGATGTTTATCTTGCGTAGCATTATGTATTATAAATTACTAAATCCAAAATAAAAGAAGATCCTGGTAGGCTATAGCAATGGGTCCATAAGGATGACTATCACTTCTTAAGATGCAAATATACAAATATATTGTCATTTATTAAACACAGATTAGGCAGATTGGCTCATTTTTCTTTTGGAAACCATGGTGTGTGTAACCACATTCCTCAAACAACAGAAAATGCCTCTGTATCATTCATTTTCTTAAATTGTTGGTATGATCTTTGGAATACCACTTTGTCTTGTTCACTTACTCAGCCTAACACCAGTCAGGCCATGCTCTCTGCTCTCTTTCAGACATGCCAAGTACAGACAAGCCTTGGGTTTATGCTGCCAGATCTGCATGTGATTCATCCTCACTGCACCCTGGCTCTTTGGTGTTCATCCTCCCAACCACCCATCTGGCTTCTCCTCTTAGGCCTTGAATTTGATTGAGTCACCGCTCTCCTTAAACATGGTCAGTGTTTTCTTCCTACATTGCAGATCAGAATCAGATGCTAAATGTCACCCACAAAGCCTGTGACAAGATCCACTTTGAAAGCTGAACTCTACTCTCTAGCCCACTCTTCTGTTAAAGGGAAATTTGAAGCAGGGTAGAGGGGAATGACTGGGGACTTTGGATTCAGACAGGTCCAAATTACAAATTTCACCCTGCCTATATTTGACTCGCCTCAACCTCAGTTTTCTTACCTTTAAAATGGGGGTAATACCACCTACCTCTCAGGGTTCTTATAAATATAATTGCAAATATATGTTTTAAAGACATTCAGTGAATTATTCTTGTGGATCCAGTGTCACATGTTATAAATTCTCTTGCTCTGTTCCCTTGTCTCAGATCACCATACTTTTTTTTTTGTCTTCCTTCAATGATGAGAAGAGAGAGAAAGTACTTTCTTTATCTCTTCATCTTTCTCTCTACCACTGTCTATGATGAAGGATGGTCAATGCCTGAAAATACCTTGATTTTGTCCTCTCTTAGTTCTACTCCCAGGACCTGTTACACACCAGGGAAAATAGAAAGAAGATTCCAGCAGAGCCTGGGCCCAGGCCAAAGAAAGACCTTCCTTCAAGAACACAGAGAGGCCCCTCCCTGTGAGGGCTGGGAGACCTTGTTTTCTCCCTTATCTCTCAGCCCCAAGGAAAGGAGACTAAGACACCACATGAGTGATCGTTCCAAAAGTGCCCATATTGCATATTTTTATAACCAAATTGTATGTGTGGATATTATAATAGATAATCTGAATGTGTTATACACATCCTACATAAAACATAAAGGGTTGCTTGTCTCTGTCTCACATGCATTTAAAAAGCTCATTTTAATATTTAATGCTCCTAACAGTCATCTAAATCTCAAAAGGTAAACAGGAAATACCACAGAACAGACCCAGAGTCTGAAACAAATGTCACCGATACAGTCTGGAACTTGCTTCTCCCTGCGCCCAAATACCCCAACCCTCAGCATTCTAGCTTCTAGACAGCGCAGGCGTGGCATAGGCCCTTTCCTCCTCTGTAGCTCTATGAAGTACTTTTGAAATTGAGGTTATAAAAAGATATAAGAAATATCCACATTCTTGTAACCCAGTATTCATAAATCACTTTTTAAACTCTACCTTTTGCATTCTTTTGTTTCAATTTAGGTTGTTAATTTTTAAATACATAATTTATGTCATAGTGTGTTAGGCAACACTCATCCCTTAGCCAGTCAGTATAATGACTTCTGGGACTAGGGTATGTCAACGGTGGTGTCACAGAGGGGCTGCTGTCTGCAGCAGCTGCTGTGCTGGGCAATTCTTTGGCAAACCTGCTGCATCCCCTGGCACAGATCTAGGCCACGCTATTCACTTGAGTATTGGATGATTTCTAAGCAAAATGAATAGAAGCCCCTTTGGCAAAGATTCGGTCACTCAGGTCATTCGTTTAAGATTTAAATGTCAGAAAATACTGGGATTTAACCCTTAGAGATGATCGGGAATGCCGAAAGATTGGCTGAATTCTTCAAACTTACGGTATAGAATGGGCTTCAATTTCCTTCAGCTTCTGTTAAAAGATTACCTTTCCTTTGCTAAGAATCATGTTGAAGCTTCTTTAATTGGTCTGAACTCAATTTTAGTGGGAGACCATGGGCAGGCTGGTGAAGAAAGAACATGGTCAAGTGAAGTTTTTAAAAATGCACACTTTTTTGCTACAAAAGCAACTTTAAAAGCCCCACCCTCCCTCTCTCCCGCAAACCTGGATTCAAAATGTGTGAACTTTGCATTTAAACTTTGAATGTGCCTAGTGCACAGAAAGGAAAGCTCTCCTGGGTAATTTGGAGAAATATATGTATTAAAAATGAAGTTATGAAAAATTGAAAATTGCTTTTGAACATCCATGGTAGTAAAACCCATATATTGCTATTTTCCTTACTATTTGAATATGGAATTTTTGCATGAGAGTCAAGTAGCCATGCCTTTTAGCTTCGGAGGAGAGGTAAATCATGCCTTCTCTGTGCAGTTATTTTATGTTTTGTATATGGATGTCAGCTCCTTACATAATTTGTGCTCTAACTTCTATTTTTCTTCTATTTAAAGAGCAAAAAAAAAAAAAATTCTAAAACACCTTGTAAAAGCTACTAATATTTTTTAAACACACACATAAAGAAAGCTAGTTGTGTTTCACAATTTCAGGTGAAATCACTCCCATTTAATAATTATGAAATTTGGATTTTTTGGGGGGGAAAGGGGGCTAGGAAACACGCTTTTTCTTGCTATAATTTCCTTTTAGGTGTAGCAGGACCTATGCCTCCCTATTCTTCATTTTCACTCTTCATTTTGATCAAATTTACTCTTGCATGTGACCTATTGAGGGACCCTTTCCTCATCCCAAACGTATTCCTTCCCTTTACCCACACAGGGACAGCCATGTGCCTGGGAACCCCCATTCAGAAGGCAAAAGTAGGTTAGAGAAGGAGTCTTGGAAGACCAGCCTTCCTGACAGCCTGGTGCCCTCTCACTTCAAGGGTTCCTTCTTTCACCATGTATGTTTATGAATCTTTCTTTTTGCTTCCAGAATTTAGTAAAAAACAAAACAAAATTACAACAAAAACAGTGAGGAAAATCAGAGAAAAAAAATCAGTGTAAAGTACAATTTTAACCACCTTATATATACTTTCAAACTTCAGACTTTTCTGCAATTACCTTTGTATGTAAGATTTCTAAGATAAATGGACCAACTTTAAGTGGATATGCACTTTCATAATCATTTTGACCCTTCCTTCTTGTAATAGGATGGGCACCTGAAACAACCAGTAACCAGAAACAGCAGTGCAGGTTCTCAGGTGCCTAATCTCCCCTTCTGAGTGGTGAGTTGATGAGGGATAGGGTAAGGGGGGATGTGTGAGGAAAAACCAGAGCAAGTAGACAAAAGGGCACTGTGAGGAAGAGACAGTATGGTATAGAAGGAAGGGCATGATTTGGACCCCAAAAGACAGGGGTCCCAGCCTTTGCTCTGCCATTTACAGGTGGCGTAATCTCTGGTCAAGTGGTCTCTGGATTGTGCATTCTCTTTTGAGTCCTTTGAAACAGGCATCTCTTCTAACAGAGACTGCTGCTGTTTGCAGAACTTGGGCAGGTCTAATACACTACGTAACTCAACTGTTTGCCTAGCTAGGCTAGGATCCCCTTGGGATCCCAATTAATCCAGGCCACAGTTGATTCTTTTCAGAGACACCTGAGTCCTCCCAGGCATCATGATTTGCTCAACTAATTCTGTTGGAAACCTTGAGGCCAGGTAATCCCTGCCTGCCTGACAATCCTGTCACACTTGTCACTGCCCTTTGGCTATCTGTTCATTCCCACAAACTGGCTCTTCGCAGAGGGCCAGGCTTCCTCTTGGGCTGGGACTCAACATAATGCTGGATTGGGAGAAAATGTCCGTGTCCTCTTCATTCTCCAGGATTGTTTCCAGGTTGGGGGAAAACAATCCCATTCTTTGAGGCTTCAAGCCTTCCTTCTGAGCAGTCACTAATACTCTTAGTTGATGACATCTACAAATCTCTTGGCCATGTGTCTGCATTCACTGATGACTTTGGAGCCTGTTTCACTGTCTTGCACTCCAGTTCTGACATGACCCTGACACTGGGTGCTGTGTTGACACGTCAGAATGCTAGACTATGTATTTCTTCACCTCCTTAATTCTAGTGTCTTTTGCCTCCTCATTAATTCAGCTACTCATGTCTCTTCGTTGCCCTTAACTTTTCCAGGAACTACTCCACAAGCGAACCCTTGAATTCAGCACTCTGGCACAATCACCTCACCTTCTATTACTTGGGAGGTGACTTCCCTGTCACTTCTCACAGTCATTTCCGAGTGCTGAACTGATTGTCTGCAGTGGAACTGGAGATGAATCATAAGCAAAATGGGATTTCCCCCTTGATCCTAAAGTGTGCAAGGTTGTCAGTTTTTCAAGAAGTCAGGAAAGTGTGAGTATTTGTTGGTAGGGGACCTTAGGGGTGAGAAAGGGGAATGGATTTGCATCTTGCTTATCAAATGACTTCTCATTCCCAGTTCAGACAACTCTGAGGCAAGACTCAGCATCTGAGTCATTGGGGGCTTTTTTTGGAAATGTCTAATTAAGAAAATACATTTTCGTTTAACTCATGGTATAGAAAATTTATTTCTGGTAAATTAGGATTCGTTGCCCTATTTCTCCAGATTCACTCTTCACGGTATTCCAGTTGCATGCAGGTGATACAACTAAGGAAGAATGTACAACTTACACACTCTTCTTCCTTCCTTCACTCATTAATTCAGCAGACATTTATCAAATACTTACAACGCACCTGGTACTACACTGGGCTTATCTATGTCCAGATGCAGATCATCTGATAATTTTTTGACTTGCCTTGTTAACTATTTCACTGCTCACATATTGAAGGAAGCAAAAAAGGAAACTGCTAATTCTTACTAATAAGGAAGGTTCATTTAGTAGATGGAATTGTAGAATAAAATGACCATATCACCTTAGAGTCTACAAAGCCATGGCAGGAATGACCAGACATGTGCCCTCAAAATTTGAAAAGCAAATTTTAATACCTTTTCAGAGAGAAGAGAGATATGATCTCACAGCTTGAGACTCTGACAGATAAGACTCGAAGAAGGATGAGGATAGAGAGAGGGGATAAAAAGGTGGTTCTGATGGTAAAATTGAGTGAGTGTGGTTTAGGATGAAGTGCAGCCATGGTGAGTGTGAAGATGGGAGATCACTCACCTGCTCAAATCAGTTCCAAATGAAATCATAGAACACACAAATAATTTTCTAATGGGACTCTCTGGAGAAATGCTCAGAATAAGAGATGCAAGAACATTCAAAATGAGCAAATGAAATTATGAATTTTAAAATTTAGTAGAGGTTAGATTGCAGATGCAGCAGATCACTGAGGCTTTATGGCAATCTTGGCATAATTCTATAAAAAAATTTTAAGTGAAAGATTTGTGAGTACCTGGAAAAAGACGTGGCAGGTATATGATATAAGGATTAATTCACTAAGGGAAAGTCTCCACAAGGTTTTATTAGGTTTTTTTTATTAATAGGTTTGATTTCAGGGGTTTTGACTCATAAATCAAGAATTCTGCACATATAAAGAATTCTGATTTCTTCCAGACATTTGGCAACATTTCTTAGGATATACTTACAGAAGAGATAAAGAAATATGGTCTGGACAGTAAGATTGTGAAAATGTGGATAAAGAATGGATTAATTGAGCACCATTAACCTGAAACAGTAGCTTTAGTGGAATGCCACAGGATTTTGTCTTTGACTATATTCTGTCATCAAAACATGTTTTTATAGAACTGATGATTTACACAATGCCCTCAAGTATATTAGCTTAATAACAACTTTAATAATGGCAGTTTATTAAGACTGCACTATTTGTCAAATGCATAAATAGAAGATCTCTTTTAATTGTTGGAATCAATCTACAAGGCTGCTATTATTATCCCATTTTATAGATAGGAAACAGTCACTTTATAGGAAACAATTGCCTCCAAAAGCCATATAATCATGCTGGAAGTTTAAGATATGTATCAGTGTAATAGAGCTAAAAAATGTCAGCATTGGAATTCTAGACCTATTTTGTCTGACTCCAGAACTCAATAATAACTCTATGAGAGCCTTTAGAATTCTTAACTCCACTTTTCACATGAAGAAAAAGTGACTTAGTGAGTGTATAATTTGTTTACGTTTACAGCGGTGGTAAAATCAAACCCAGGACTTGAATCTAGCACTTTTGATCCTAAGTGCAGTGCTCTCATAAAGATGTGAATAAGCAGAACAGGCTGAAATATAAAATAATAATAATAATGATTTGGCTAAATTTAAAACCTTTCATTTATATTAAAAATCAGTTGGACAAATGCATTATAATCAACACCTGACTTACCGAGATTTTCTGTAAAGAAAACTAAGGCAGTGGTTCTTAAAGTGTGGTCCCTTGACTAGTAGCATCAACATCATTTGGCAAGCTGTTTGAAGTGCAAAATCTGGTGCATTACCCTAGAGGAACTGAATCAGAAACTTGGTGGAGGGGATTGGGGAGAGACATGGCAGATCTTATTTTAGCAAGCCCTCTAAGAGATTCTGATGCATATCAAATTCCAAGAGCTACCAAGCTAAGGGATTTAGTTGAAAAATCTTCATCAAGAAGCAAAAGTGAGAACACAAACAGATCTCTTGGCTTATATCCACGGAGCAGCAATCTTGATGTTTACTTGTTGAAGGAACTGGCAGTGTCTAAGCCTGTTCAAGGTGACTAACATAGCTTTCATGTGAGAGTTGGATTAGCTTATTCTGATGGCACAAAGTTTATCAAGTGATTGCATTTTTGAGGTAAAAGAATTCTCAGGAATCACCAAGAAGCACTGCTCTGAATGAACTCCCTTACATCATATGAGAAGGAACTGAAGGTAAGTAATTTGCCAACGTTCATAGGGCTGGCCAGATATAGCCTGAAACTCACAAAGGAGGGATGCAAACAATTCTTTTTTAAGAAAAACAATTTTCTTTTGTTAGAATCCCTCCTTTGTTCCAGTTTGCTTATATCCTCCCTTACCTTGGGGAATCATGAGTTCTCCATCTACAGTCATAACAAATATGGAGTAGGAGCCTTATTGTTAGGAGTTGGTAGGGTGAGGATTCCTGTGTTGATTACAGTGTTGGGCTATAATTATTTTAACTTTCAGGTACTATATCTCACCGATCATTGCATTTAGGATTTGGGGGGAAAGTGGTAGAGAATCAAAACCACTTTTAAATTTAATATTACTATTATCATTGAAAGTATGTAGATTAAAAGTATGGGGTCCTTCAGGGAAAGCCCAGCTCTTTCCTAGATAGTCATCTTTTTGGTTTGTATTTCCAGGTTTTCCTCCATAGAGACTTCCTAGATGAACCCTGTGATTGTCATACAGTAACATGTTCCTCTATGCAGACTCTAGTAGGAGGCAGGTCCTGATGCACTGGAGTTGTTAATAGCCTGGGTCTGGTACTTTTTAGTTTTCCAGCCTGACGTTCTTTTCCTTAATCTGTTCTGAAATTCCCCATCCTTAATCTCTAGCTTCATACCCTTACTCTGGACTTAAAATTTCTCTCTAAACCTCTCACAATTAATTGACAGATTCTATTCTTGTATCTATGGGCCCTTGTCTTTCCTTTTCACCTCTGATTCTATATTTTCTCTTAGGACCACACATGCTTCCAGCTGTTCTGAGAAACACATCAGTGGGAGCTGGCAGGACTCTGAAGGCCACATGGCAGGGTCCTCAAAGGGCCTTCCTTAACCCTGACAGAAACACCGTGGCTGCTTCTTGGACTTCAAAGTGTTCCATAAGTAGCACATTCAAAACACCTGCAGTCAAGTGCAGGAACACCTGGAATAAGGAGGAATACATGGTTACAAGTAGAAAGCTGTATAGGTGAGCTCAAAGGTGAGAGCCGAATATGAATGGTCATGCTTAATGGAAGGTCAGGTTGATGTAGAGGAAGGCCAAAATTGAAGGTAGATTTTGGGGTTAGTTTACTAAGTAATTTTTGGGTACCATATGGTAGTTTCTTTGTCTCCCAACAAGTGGACTGGGTGGACTTTAAGGTCTCTTTAAGCTCACCAGTTAAGTCCATGCTTTGGAACATGACAGATAAAAACACGGGATGTCAAGGCAAAGCATCATTATGATACACCCTGCTGAAGGATATAATAATGGTATTACCAAAGTGCTCCGGGATGCAGAGGCTGGAGCCTGCCTAAGTCATAGATTCAATTCTTTAGAGCTAAATAATTTGCCACATAGAGAAGAGGGGAAAAGGCACTGTAGGAATTGGGAAGTATGTGCAAAAGCAAGGAGGAATACAATGGTATTCCAAAGATTCAATGTGACTAAAAAGTGTGGTGCCAGGGAGCATATATGTGTGAGGAGAGGGTAGGAGACTGTGGTGAGGGGGATCCAGGGCTTTGGGCATCTTTGGGATCTGAAACAGCAGATCAGAAGAAAATGAGTCTGAGCAGGGACACATGAGATGTTGGCTACCGTAATGAGCGACAGGCATTTGCCTTGTCCATAGTGATCTGAACTAGACTAGGTTAATCTGAGACACAAAGTGGCATTTTTCTGGAGGAGCAGTGGTTGGCATTTTTAAAGTGTTAAAAGATCTTAAATAAATTCCTGTGATTTTAGGCAGGTAGAAAAGTCTTAATACAGAGGCAATGAAAGCAGAGTGTCTGGAGCAGGAGCTCAGGAGATGAGGATTCTATTGATCTTATTCCCAGCTCTTAAGCCTCTAGCTGTAAAACCTCGGGCAAATGATTCCTTGTCCTGGATCTTAACTCCTCTAGGGATTCCTGCTAATCAACTTTGTTTCCCTACCTTCAGCACCAAGCCTGGCTGGTGAAGTTCAACAAATGATTGTTTAAAAGAATAGGATTTCGTCTCTTTTATAAAACGAGGCAGTTAGATTAAAACAAGATAGTTAGCAAGGACTATTCTAGTCTTGACATGTTATGATTTCATGACCTTAATTTCTAATTTTTAATAGCATTGACAAACCTATAACAAATGGAGACATCATATTGTGTATTGCTTAACTATTTACAAAACACTTTCACATGTTTTATCTTAATAAAATGTAATAACCCTGAGAGCTCAGTTTAATCACTCACATTTTAAGGAAGAAATTGAAGCTAGAGACAGGAACTAATAAAGTAACAGCCTGGATTTAAATCCAAATCACCTGATGGCAAATTAGGTGCTTTTTCCACCCACCTCATGTCTTCTCCCACTGTTTTGAGGACCCAATTTTTCTTGTCTATGTCATATCTCTTTTCAGTGCGTTTGCTGCTGCCTCCCTCAACCCCCCCTTAACATGACATTGCCACATAGTCGATTGTCAAATTTTAGAAGAGAGAAGATAGCTTATGTGAGGAATCTGGGATAGAGCCAACATATCTAGCAATTAAAATAAGGACATTTTGAAAACCTCTAGTCTTTCAATTATCAGCTATGACAGTGACTATGCGTTTGCAAGGGCTTCCCCTTGCAAGAAGGGCCCATTGCACAGAATCACTTGCAGAGATAAGTAGACATCCATTCTGCTTTCCACTGTACCTGCCTTGAGTTTCTTGAGGAAGTCTAATCTTAACTCTGAGATCAGCTTTACTGACGTGAGACATTAGGTAAATCTAATGTAAATGAATCCAAATTCTGAGAGAACACAGGAAAGCCCAGTTTTAAACATTCTATCAGAGTTCTTTGGATAAAGGCTCAATTACACTAAATTAAGCAGCCTGCTAGCAAGGCTAAAAGAGTTAGTAGACAAATACAATACACTCTTGTACAATAGCTCCAAGAACTATAGGTCACCTTCTACTTCTGTTGGGAAAATAACATTAGGGGGACATTTGTAAAGGGCCTATCATTGTCTTGATAAGTTGATACTGAAACTGGTAATCAGTAAAATTGGAGGCATCCTATTTCCTGTTTGAATAGAACAGTGAGGCAGAGACACAAAGAGAGAGTCCATCTCAATTTGTCCTAGGATTTCCTGATTCAGATCTCTCAAGCTAGTATCTCTTACTTAGCCAAACCTTAGGTGTAGCTTCCAGCGAAAGTCACTGATACAGTACACGATAAGAAGTAATTATAGGAGATTGGATTAGCTGATTTTTCCTTTATAAAAGCAGGCACAGACAATAGAAGTTCTTATTGCATAAACAAATGGAAAAAAATCTTTAAGTGGATTCCTGAAATATGTCTTTGAGAATAGTGAAATTTCGTTTGCAATGCAATGCAATGTCTTTCAAATATTGCAGGTACTGTGCTGTGTAAGAGTTTCTAGAAGGGAAAACCAAAAACACTCAGTCTGTTAAATTCTTGGCTTTGCACAGGGGAGAAGACTGTTACCTTATACTGTGTGAGATGCCTGGATATGCATTTACTCAATTACAAAGACATTTTGGTCCACAGCTAACTGGACACATTTTAGTTTAGCATGAGTTTTAGGTGCCTTTCCCTTTGCTGTTTCTGATGACTCTCTCTGGTGAACAAGTATCTTTGTGCTTAGACCTGGGAATTTGGTGGGCACCGATACTGCGATCAATCGTCTCCTCCTTGTACCACAAGCCACTATTGTCTGTGTTCTACTGAGTAAAGGCCATACCCTGCCATTAATTCTCCTCCTGCATTTTCTACTTATTGCAAAGGGAATGCTGCTCCCAAATTAATGGCATAGACTGTCCCCAGGTACTTGGAGGTTTGCAAGTTGTGTTTCTTGGAACCATGAATTAGGCAGACACGATATATGGGCACGAGTGACATCCAAAGGCATTTTAACCCTCCATCTCCCAAAGTTATGGTCAAAGATGCCCCAGTGCAGTTATCATTTATTTTCTGTCTGAAATTTCTTCTTCCCTGTAACTTTGTGCTCTGAATTTAATGTTGCACTATTATGTTTCTCTGAGGATGTGCTGTATATACTGTTGAATAGTTATGAATATCATTGTGCAGCCTCTGATAAGACAATCATTTCTTTCTCGCCTGTAGGGCCTCACATGCTGCATAGCTAGTCAGGAATCAGGCACTCCTCTGTCTCTCTACACCAGTTTATCTGTAGTACAATTATTCTGTAGTTTGTAGCACATTGTGAGCCCAAAATACTCATCCAATGCCTCAAATTCTTTGGGTAAAAGCAATTCTAAAACAAATGATTTCTCATATTTATGTAGTTATCAAATCACTTTTACATATAATTCTTTCTTTGATCTTTATAGTAATCCTGAAGGTAGACTGGCCAAGTATTATAAATTATTTCCATAGATGATTATAAGTAACATATTCTCATATACATCTCATCAGGATACCTCCTCATCTGATAATGAGTATTTTATTAATATTTCAATGATATTTATAAATTCCAGCTCTAGTATTCAATAGCAATGTAATCAAAATAACATTCTGGTGTAAATGACTGGAAAAAATCCTCCCCCTTTATTTATCTCTAGATTCAAATTAGATTTAGTTTCACTGGAGAAGAATCTTCTAGCAACTAGAAATCCTTATAGATGGTGGCAAAACAACCGGTTTTGTGTTACTTCCAAAGTTAAGAAATCTTTTTATATAATTAGCAGTCATTTGGAGTTTCTTTTGTGAAGTCTCTGTCATTAGCCAATATTTCTATTGTGTTGTCTGTTTTTTTTTCCTAATTATATTTGTGGTTTTATTATCTTCATCTGATGAGAACTGTTATCAAAATATTTATGTATTAATTCATTTAAAATAACATTGATAAATCCATGTGTGTTAGCACAATTCATCTATTTGATCAAAATGCCTATACTTTCAAAATCAAAAATCAATGTAAAGGGACATTGTTTTTACTTTTTTGTAAATCTCTTTACTGTTTGGCTTAATAGAAAATAACTGAATTTGTATACCTGTTTCTTCATTTAATTTGCTGTAATTTCTTTTTATTTCCTGATATTCAGTAATGTGGATGTACTAGAGTTTATTCAGAAACTATCCAATTGATGGACACTTACATTGTTTCCAATTTCATATTTTTTGTTTTGTTTTTGCCATAGTAAATAATACTGCAATAAACATTCACATATGTTTCTAAAAATCAAGGGAAAACTTTTCTGGAATCTACTAATATTTATTAAGAGCTTAGCATAAATCATATCTTTCCACATGCTATCTCATTTGACCCCACAACATACCATGAAAAATGTAGGCTCAGACAGTTTGAGTTAATTACTCCTGATTATGTAGTAAGCTGTAGACCAGGGAGGCAGAGGCAGCACTGCTGATTCCTACCTTTGCTGTGTCTACATCTGGTAGACAGGACTCTGGTTAGACATGTCCAGGGTCCTGTCCACTTACAAGACACAGCTGCTTCTCTGAATCACGGTGTTCCACCTCTCCTTGGAGGTCATCAGCTGCTGGCTCTGTGCCCACTCAAGGCCTGAAAGCCTTCCCTTTAGATCCCGAGAGCAGATTGTGTAGGACTGAGCCATCATGTTACGGAGAAATTGTTCCTTCCTTTAATCCTAAGTCCACAAGGGGCTCTGCTCCACGAATTTGTGATGGTGTATTTTCTCCTGGTCTTAGGCTCAGAATATACTGACTATTGTTGAGAAATTCAAAAATAGTCTGTGCTTTATAAAAATCAAAATGATATTCCTGTGAGGTTGGCAAGGGAGCAAGCCTTTTCCTTTCATGGATGATGAAATCAGCTCATGGAAACATTAAGTGAAATGCTCAAGATCACACAAGTAGTACACACCATCTGTACGAGTAAGAAGGTGTGTGGAATCAAAAGTGCCACTAATGTTCCTGGGGCCATTCCTTTTATCTGCCTTGGCTTTTGTGGAGGGAAGCATGTTACTGAAAATAGACTTTCATGTTCTGAGAGGTCTTAAAATGCAGATTTGATGAACACTGTACTTTCGTAGTGTTCATAACTATTCTGGAATTCTTCCAACTGAAACTTTTGTTTGTATCATTTTATATTGTTTATCCTCTTCAAATAGGATACAAGGTGGTTTGTGATGGTTACATTATATAATAAAACTATTAAAATAAGTACAAAAACCCACCGTGAAATCCAAGTAAAAAGGCCAAACAGAATTTTTCTTCCTACGTGGCTGTCTTCCTGCCTTTCTTCCTTGCTGAATAATTCAGTCCAAAAGCTAATATGTGAGGCTGACCATGGTAGGCATTCACTGGGGTTGCGGGGTTAGGAGCAGGGAGGACAGCTGAAGCAGCCTGGCCCGAGATGTCAGCATCTGTGTGGATTTAAGAAGGATATCCCTGAGGGTGGATGATGGTAGTGGCCCAGGGTGAGGTGTTGGAGCCTGGGTGAGATGTGTAGACACAGGAGAGATTAGAGTAATAAATGCAATAAGGACAATATATTAGTTAATGTAACAACAGAAACAGATGTTACGTTTCTTATTACTGGAGAATGCTGTTAAATATATGGCATGGTGAAAGCTAGAATAAATCCTGCGACGCTGATCAGACCCACGTGGCTGTGGGTCTGGAAGCAATGACACTCCAATAACAAGGAACACATGCAGTGCTCAGATCATGGTTTCTTAAATACAATTTTTCACTAAAAGGAGCCAAGCCTCCTTGGAAAAATAGTAGGTTTTACGATTGAGTGTGGGCAAGTAAAAGATAACCCTGGAACATCTTGCACCAGAAACAGAGAAAACACTCAACACAGATGCCAGCTTGAAAAGGCTCTCACTGGCCAAATCTGGGATAATTTGAGCCTTAAAATAACAAATACTCATACAAATATATGAATGAATGAATGGTGAAAAGAGAAAGCCTTTCCTAGCTAATATTTGTAGAAGAAATGATTAAATTAGAATGCCAATACATGTGGAGGGAATGATTGAATTAGAAAATCACCATTTTCCAAACCTCAGGGGATGGCAAACATCAATGTAAAAAGTTCGGTAAGGAATGGAATATTTACCTAGTCTCAGAGTATCTTCCCTTAAATACTTAGTAATTACAAAGAGAAAAGGAGGAAGTTTATAGTGGGGAAACCTGGCTAGCTCCACCTTAATCAAATGATAAAAGTTAGCACCACAAATAATGAAACAACTCAGAAACATATACCATCTGAGAAGATCAAACAGAACATAGCATATCTTCTGTAACATTTCTGCCAAAAATAAAAAAAATTGAATCTAATTATAAAGAAATATCAGCAAACCCAGGTGGGAGGACATTATAGAAACTGGCCTGTATCATTAAAAAATCTCAAGGTCATGCAAGTCAAGGAAGAACTGTTTACTGCTGAGGGAGACTAAAGAGACACAACAACTAATGTAATGCATAATTTTGGACATCCGTTTGTCACTAAGGACATTATGGGAACAACTGGTGAAACTTGAGTGAAATCTGTGGATTTTATGATGATAATGTATCGATGTAATTTCCTGATTTTGATGTTTTTATCGAGGTGATGTAGGAGAATGTCTTTGTAGGAATTACACACTAAAATATTCAGGAGTGATGGGAAATCATGTCGGAAAACTTACTTTTAAATAGCTCAGAGGAAAATGTTTACGTTTTGGGTATTGTACTTGGAAATTTTTTATGGGTTAAAAATATTTCAAAGAAAAAAGTTAAATGGAAAGGCAAGGGGAGACATTTCTTGGTTAAAACTGTACTCTGATTGAACATACAATTTAGCTTTGAGTTTGCAGTAGCCAGTGCAGCAAGGTAAACAGTAATGTCAGGAAGCAGAACAGCCTGTTAAGATCAACCAACTTTCTTAGCACCAAAGTCTGCGAGAAATCAATGGTATGAAGTGTATATTGGTATCAGCTAGTTAGCTATAGTTCTTCCATACGATGGCTTAATTTGCACAAGCAGCTACTTTCTATTATTATGGTTTTCTTAAAAGTGACTTTCCTGCTAGTTTTAGTCAAATTGTGAAATAGTTCAGTCTCCAGATAAACATTTTCTGTCTTAGGCCATCACTTCTACATGCCCTGTTATGCATGATGGTTTCTTTCTATTTGCCTAGAGAGGGGTATTGGGGCCAGAGTACATGGAGGGTACACACCTAAATAAAAAGAACAATTCTATACTTAAAGGGTACACTGCCTACTATCTGGGGGATGGGCACACATAACTTTGGTTCAAATAGTACAAAAGTAATTTATGTAACCAAAATATTTATACCCCCGTGATATTCTGAAAATAAATAAATAAATAAACAATGCCTGGCATTTCTTCTTTAAGATAATAAATATTTCTGATACAAAGATATACTGTGCCATGACTTATATATTTGGGGGAACTGAATATTTATATATAATTATGTGATTGTAACAATTCAGGTGAGAAATCTGGAGGACTAAGGAGGACTGGTTGGAGTACACAGATATTAAGTCTTTTTCATGACATGTCAAACCCACATATATCTAATTAACAATGAGAACTATTCTTTATTGAACATCTATTATGTACCAGGCACTCTACTTACATTATCTCCAGTGCTAGACAGACCCTACAAAGCTAATATAATGTGTATACTTTTTAAAGAAAGAAAGCTGCAGGTAGAGCACTTAAGTGATGTGACTAAGCATACAGATGGCATTTGATGGAATTGGGATTCAACCCCCAGTCTGACTGGGCCCAACACCTATCTTCTTTGCACCAAATCTCTGGTTTCCTTAATTCATTTTATTTTACATACTCAAGGGAAATTAAGCCTTAAGTCAGATCTCTAAAATAAACCTCTGTCTTTAAAGTTTTTAAGCCAAATATTAGGAGTGAATTGTTGCTCTCAGTCCTGAGTACTTGAGCTCTAGAAATAAGATGCTGCAAGGACCTAACCTCACTTCTGTTTTCAAATTAGGCACAGTTACAGCTGCTACATAAGCTTTTCCAATCCACCAAGGCATTTTAAATTAGTAAGTGAATTTTGAAACAGCTCATCATGTGTAACCTCAAATTTTAGAAGTATTATTATCCTTCCTATTGGTTAAAATTAAATACTAGGTTCTTGACAGGTCCAGAGGCATATGATTCATAGTGGGTGTGTTGCACTCAGTCTTAATTGAGAATATGACACTATCCTCAAAATCAGGTGGAATCTATATAACAGAGGAGCCTGTGTCAAGTAATACTGGAGTTAGACCAATATCATATCCTTGGCATTATTGGGATAGCAAGCACCTTGGATTGGGACTCAAATGGTTTCAAATTTTAGTGTTAATCTGTGCCTAAGTGATGATATATGCATGCATGTATATTGTCAGTACCTCATTAAAAATAATAAAAGAAAGGAAAGACAACAGAAAGGGGATTTGAGCTGATTCTGGTTCCAGCCCTGTATCCTTTTTATTCCCTGGCTCTTTATTTCCTCACTGGTAAAAACATCAGTGATAATATCCATCTCATAGGGATGATAACATTACTTAATGCTTATGGTAGTTCCTAGGTTTCAATGAGTTGGTACATATAAAGTAGTTTTAGCAATGTCTGGCTCATAAGGAGGCCTTGTAAATATTTGCTATTATCACTATTAGTATATTTAAAGGGATTGATACATAGTTGCTGTTCAATAAATGACAGTTTTCTTCCATTTCTTAAAAAATAGAATAAGTATACATAATTTTTATTTACAAAGGATCAGTTTAGCTATTTGTGATTAGAGAAGTATCCACCCACATTGCTGTAGAACATCAGAAGCTACACCTGGGAATTTATTTGCATTTGGGATGCTACCAATGGTGATGTAATATACTGTTGATATACTGGTGAGTTGATCTTGCAAGCTATATTTGACATATGAATAACTTACATCTTGATATATTGTTTCTGTACAAATAATACGTATCCCTCAGGATAAGAAATCATCCATGTGGAATAAATAACACTTTCTCTATGTAGGTATACAATTATCTGAAATGTAAGGGTTGACAAATGTTTGGTTGATTGAAAGTTTTGCAGTAATTTGAGTGTTTGAAACATTTTTGAGATGATGCTGGCATTCTCTCTCGTTTTTATCTTTTGGTTACCAAGACTCACTAGTATTAATGTTTGGGCATATTCCATAGAACAGTGATTTTAATTCATGGTAAATCATAGCATCGTGAAATTTTGTTGCCATGAGACACATTAGTTATCCTCTAATTCAGAGATCGGCAAACAATGGCCTGCAACCCAAAACCAATCTGCTGCCTATTTTTGTATAAATTGTGAGCCAAGAATAATTTTTATGCTTTTGGAAAAAAACCAAAAAGAAGAATGTGCAACAGAAATCACACATGGTCTGTAAAGCCTAAAATATTTACTATCTGACCCTTAATAGAAAAAGATCTGCTGATCCCTGCTCTAACCCAACTTTCTCATTTAAACAAACAAAACAAAACCAAAAAAAAGTGAGAGAGAGTAGAAATTGAGGCCTAGGTATGTTATGTGACTTCACTTAGGGTAACCCAGCTCATTGGAGCCAGATCTGGAGCTTGCACCAACATTCTTGACTTCCGGCTTCATGCTCTAGCCTCAACACCCTGCTTTCTCAGCCATTTTGCTTTCTAGGGCCTTTTCCCTGGCTAAGAAGAATAATTGCATTTAAAAAGATAACATTAGTATTTTAAACTTTTGTGGCATCTTCTCCCTGAAGAGCTTAAAACACTTTCCTCTGGGTTGAACCAAATCTGCCACCGTATGAATTGCTTCTGGGTGGTAAACTGAACCACCGGACAGCAACAACAATTTAGGTCAACTTGTTATTACATATTATCGGGATTAATAATGTATTTACAAGGCAAAATCTGTTTATAAGAAGCAGTAAGATGCTTAACAGAAGAATCATATTTTTAGGCTTCCAATTGAATTACCAAAACCCCAGAATAATGGTTTTGGCTCTTTCACGTTAACCTACAGGTTTGAGCCTTGCTAGATTGGAAGTGGTAGTAGTGTTTCAACATTTATTTGGAATATACTCAAAACTTCTGCTAAATTTTTATGAAATTATTGTTTTGAATTTAAACAGTGGACATTTAGAAATCTCCGGAAGGATTACATGTTAGGGAAATTTTGTACTTCTGAGTGGATTTTCCAAGTTTGCCAATCAATTCCCCTTCCCTGCCCCAAATCTCTTTGTGAGTTGAAGAATTTTTGGTCCATTTTTTTCCTAAGATAGTTGAAATAAGTCATACTTCAGAAAAGAATGCCTAGTAATTCAAGATTTGTCTTTTCAATTTCAACTGTGTCTAATTCTATACCAAAAATATTAATGATTAATACGTGAATCAATTATTTTTATAAGTTTCCAACAGAATTGCTAACTTACTAAGATTATACTGCCCAATAGGTCTCCTATCCAGTATGTTCACTCAAGTCCAGATTTTTCATAAAACCAATTTTATTAATTTTTTAAAAAAGTGTCAGGAATGTTTCTTTAAATCAAAACTCCAAACTAGAACTATATCAGCATTATAGCTGCTTTGATCAGCATTCATTCTTTGCAACTGCTAAGAATAAGGATGTGGGTGTAATTGGGAGGCGTACATTTGATTCTACCTGAACGGAAATTCCCCTATTGAACTAGCAGATAGGTGGATTTCCTGGAGTGTCTTTTTAGGTGCTTCTATTATAAACATTTTTCAGATCAGCTGATGAGTGATAAGGAGCTCTTTATATAGATTATAAAACATTACCCAAAGAAGTGAAAAACATATGCAAATTTGAGCACATAAAAATGCTTTTTGGATTTAATACATTTTTAAAATGAATGGCTTGAATTGAGACTTAAATATTCTATACATGTTTATTTCTAGGAATATCCTTATATTTTGTAAAATATAGCATTAATAACATGGTTTTTCTTGTGATTTCAGAACATCTATAGCTGAATACATTAAAGCTATATCTCATAGATATCTAATATATGTTTTTCTTCCTGATTCCCCAAATTTAATGGTGGAGGGGGGAAGCAATAGGCACAGCTGTACAAATTATTGCAAAAAATTCACTGAGATGCATTAATACACAATATGCTTCAACCTACACTGCTCAAAAATTACAGTAGATATTATTTAGACATACATGTTATGAAACTGCAAAGGGCATGATGAGTACCAGAGAAAATTACTACATATGTAATTGAGCAAATTGCTGTATATATTACATGTCTTGGTCATACCTAGGTTAGAAAGCTATTTAGAGCTTGCTGCTTCAGCCACAGACTGTTTATTCCTCACATAATGCTAATCACAGTGATTGTGCCTGTCTCTGTTATGTCTGGCAGAGCAACGTGTAAGAAGTCAGCCCTGGCCGGGACAGCCAGTTGAAAACACATGGTATAAAAAAAATCCATTTAGCTAGATTGCCTTTTTCAGGCCCTTTATTAAGGGTCCCAAATTATTGGAAATAAAAAAAAACTCAATGCCTGGATATCTTTTGATATTTGCCAATTTTAATTTGATATCTAGAAAAATGAAAGCAAATGATTATTTTTGTATTGTTTAAATACATTACCTTTTTATTCCTTTTTTCCCCTTGCCATCATATTTTTGGCTAATTTTACTCCCCAGAGAGATGAAATATGCATCAAGTAGCTAAGGGGTCATGGCTCCTAGTAGACCCACTTCATAATAAACATGACTCCCTCCAAGCCTTGCCACATAGGCTTTTCCCAGAGAAAAAAGTGTGGATCTTTAAGGTAGCTACTGGCTCCATACAATAGGAACTACATGAGTAACTAGCATTCTAATCTTAGGTACTTGTTTCAAAAAAATCTTTCATCCATACCTCTCTCTCTGACAATAGTCCCATTTAAGGAATGATCTCTTATGAGTTAAGGACAAGTTCATACTGAAATGGAAATTTTGTTAGACTTAAGCCCATTTTATAGCTACAAAAGCCAAGGCAAAACATTTCATTTCTCTGAAGTCATGTATTGAGTTACTTTGTGAGGAAAACTATAATTCACCATCAATCACAGAGACCTAAAATACTCTTTTGGGTGTTGTTGCACTCTAAAGATAAAGGGTATATTCACTCAGAATTGAAAGCTTAACATGATTTATTTAAGAGTGCAATTTATAGCCAACTGACTATTTTAGAAATTAACAACAACCTAACTTAGTCAAAATTGGTCTTAAGCCTTTGAGAGTAATACCATTCATTATTCTCATTTGACTGACAGCACTTGCATTTATTGTCCTAATATTAAAGATCTATATAGTTGTAGTGTTACTAAGAGCATTTACAGTATATTACTTACCATATTTCCAATATGTTTTGTCTTTTTAAATTCCAGCCATATGACAAGTTGTTTTTATAATATGTGACTACAACATTTAAACTCTAATATCTCTATACGTTTTATAACTCCATGCATTTATTGCCACAGTGTAAACAGTCCACTGTGAAATGGTTACTTAGTTTTCTCCATTGATTTCCTACCCAGTATGTTACTGTTAATATATATTTCTTGGTATTTGTCTATATTATTCCCCCAGATATTAACTATTCTATCTTAAAGTATTTAATTCTATGGTGTGAACCTTAATCCCATTTCAGAACACTCACCTATGTGTCATGTTGTCACAATTCACTCGAGTCTAAGTCTGGGGATGGGGTACTTGCTTTTTTCCCCCTTTTTTTGTAAATAAAATATTTTTATCTTTTTTTTAACAATTTTGTTTTGTTTGTTTTATATATGTGCATATATGTATTATATATACATATTTTCTTTTATTTAACAAAATAACTGCATTCTGAATTTATCATACATTGGAAAAGCAAGTCTTTATTCATTCAATCAGCAGACCATGCAGATTTCTACAAAATGTCGTGCCATGTTGGCCAAGGCTCTGTGCAAACAACTATCTATTGTAAAATGGTAGGAGAATAACTGTGAACCTCTTTTCTAACCAATAAAATTCAGAAGTGGCACATTGTAACTCGGTTTGCAATATTTTTTCCCAATATTTTCTTAAAGCTTCATGTATGGAAAGTGTCTTTGTTTTCACTCCATTTTGCATTTTGCCAAGAAAAAGTGACAAAACAGTACTTATCATCTTCCTTCAAAACATATGGCATGTGCCCACGGAATATTAAATGATCTTTTACAATGACAACAAATGTTGTGATATTTCATCTGAAACTCTCAGAATGTAAGGTTTCTTGAGGCAGGCAGGAAAAGCAAAAAGATAGTTCAGGAGGATTGGTTTGCTGGTAGAGATGGTGATGAAAACATATGCTACTTCAAATCTGAAGGAGTACTGTGTATATATGTACATATCAGTGGGAGTGGCAGAAAACATATTATTTGGACTTGGAGGTCTTAAGTAAGATTCTTTAGCCAGTTTTGTGTCCTCCGGTTTGAAAAAGACAAGAAATTGAATTTACAAGATTAAGTTGTCTCTATCTTTTTTTTCTGTTTTCTCTTACTATAGGCAGAAGAATTTTCCAGTGATTCCAGGTTACTAAGAAGAGGGCTTTCCACTTTTTTCTTTCTCTCACAAACTTCTATCCAAGGAAGGAGGAGTCTTTTATTTGTCCTGTACAGCTGGGAGAAGGAGCTGGTCATGTGCAACTTGGTCTTTTTTCCTTGTTGTTCTCAAATCTGCCTGCTCCAGCCTGAATGTGTTTTGCTCTGATAGGCATACCTTCTTTAGGTCCAGACCTGCCTTCTAGAGGCAGCTCTGCAGATCCATCCCTCTTGTTCCTCACTGTCAGGGCTCTCCATTGCAATTGGTCAGGTAAAAATATCTACTCAGCAGGCCCAAGCTCTTGGTGGTCCCAAGGTCTGGACTGTAGGGGGAAGTGGGGTTGTGAAGTGGAAGGATACCACATTTATGCCACAGGTTAAGCCATACTCTCTCCTGCAATTAAAAAAATTTTTTTATCAACAATAAAGCTGATATCTCAATCTCTGTCTGTCCATATTTGGAATTTGTGTCTTAGTTGGCTTAGAATACAGAGGGGAAATGCACAGTACTATTTACCACTCCTCAGTACTCCAACATTCACCATAGGATTGAATGATATTTGATATTCATATTCCAAACTAATCATTGTTATTAATAACAGATCCCTGAGAACAAGTTTTTTAAAATGTCACAACACTCCTTCCATATTAATGTTTATTTAGATAGTAAAAGTAATCCAAATAATATTTCTAAAAAATTTTTATTTTTTTTATTTTTATTTCAAAATATTAAGGGCAGTACAAATGTTTTTGTTACATGGATAACTTGTGTAATGCTTAAGTCAGAGATTTTCATGTGCCCACCACCAGAATGGTATTCATTGTACCTGATAGGTAAGTTTTTACCCCTCAACCCCCTTGCCTCATCTGGGCTTCCAATGACCTTTATATCTCTTTGTGCCTGCATGTGCCCATTGTTTAGCTTTCAATTATTAGAGAGTATATGTAGTGTTTGTTTTTCCTTTCCTGAGATTCCTCTCCTAGGACAATGGTCTCCACATCCATGCAAATTGCTACACAAGACATTATTTCATTCTTTTTTAAGGCTGGGTAGTATTCCATGGTATATATTATATATGACACATTTTCTTTATCCACTCATGAATTGATGGGCACTTAGGTTGATTCCACATCTTTGCAATCATGAATTGTGCTGCAATAAACATTTGAGTGCAGGTGTCTTTTTTGATAAAATGACTTTTCCTTTCAGTAAATACCTAGTAGTGGGACTGCTGGATAGAATGGTAAGTCTACATTTATTTCTTTGAGGAATCTCAGTACTGTTTTCCATAGAGGTTTACTAATTTGCAGTCCCACCAACAGTGTATAAGTGTTCCTTTCTTTCTGCATCCATGCCAACATCTGTTGTTTTTAGACTTTTTAATAATGACCATTCTGACAGGGGTAAGGTGATTTCTTATTGTGGTTTTAATTTGCATTTCCTTGATGATTAGTGATGTTAAGTATTTTTTCATGTTTGTTGGCCATTATTTGTTTATCTTCTTTTAAAAAACTTCTGTTCGTGTCTTTTGCCCACTTTTTAATGGGGTTGTGTTTGCTTTCTTATTGGTTTAAATTCTTTGTAGATTCTGTATATTAGCCCTTTACCAGATGTATAGTTTGTGAATATTTTTCCCATTCTATAGATTGACTATTTGCTCTGTTGTTTATTTCCTTAGCTATGCAGAAGTTTTTTAATTTAATTAATCCCCATTTATTTATTTTTGTTGTTGCTGTATTTGCCTTTGGGGTCTTAGTCATAAATCCTTTGCCTAGGTTGATGTCTAGAAGAGTTTTTCCTACATTTTCTTCTAGATTTTTTATAGTTTCACACCTTACATTTAAGTCTTTTATCCATCAAGAGATAGGAGTACTGTTACATTCTTCTGCATGTGGCTATAGAGTTTTCCAAGCATCATTTATTGAATAGGGCTTCCTTTCCTCAGTGTATATTGTTGTCTCCTTTGTTGAAGATCAGTTGGTTGTCAGTAGATGGTTTTATTTCTGGTTTTCTATTCTGTTTCATTGATCAGTGTCTCTGCTTTTATACCAATGCAATGCTGTTTTGGTTACTATAGCCTTTTAGTATAATTTGAAGTTAGATAATTTGATGCCTCCAGATTTGTTCTTTTTGCTTAAGATTGCTTTGGTTATTTGGGCTCTTGTTTGGTTCTAAATGAAGCTTAGAATTATTTTTTCTAGATTTGTGAAATGTGATGTTGGTGTTTTGATGGGAATTGTATTGAATCACCTTGGGCACTATAGATATTTTAATGATGCTGATTCTACCAATCTATAAGCATGGGATGTTTTTCCATTTGTTTGTGTCATCTATAATTTCTTTCATCAGTGTTTTATAGTTCTCCTTGTAGGGATCATTTACTGCCTTGGTTAAGTATATTACTAAGTAGTTTATTTTCTTTATAATTATTGTAAATGGTATTGAGTCCTTGATTTAACTCTTAGCTTAACTGTTAATAGTTTATAAAAATAGTACAGATTTGTATATATTGATTTTGTAACCTGAGTCTTTGCTGAATTTATTTATCAATTCTAAGAGTCTTTGGGTAGAGTATTCAGGGTATTCTAGATACATGATCATATCATCAGCAAACAGGGATAGTTTGACCTTTTCTTTCCTGACTTGGATTTCCCTTATTTCTTTCTCTTGCCTGATTGCTCCAGCTAGGACTTCCTGTACTACGTTCAATAGGAGTGATGACCTTAGGCACCTTTATCTTGTTCCAGTTCTTGGTGGAAATGCTTTCAACTTTTCCCTATACAGTATAATGTTGGCTGTGGGTTTGTCATATATGGTGTTTATAATTACGAAGTGTGGTGCTTCTATGCGTATTTTGCTGAGAGTTTTATCATGAAAGAGTGCCATTTCATCAAATGCTACTTCTGCATCTATTGAAATGATCACGTGGACTTTGTTTTTGCTTTTGTTTATGTGGTAGGTCACATTTATTGATTTGTGTATGTTGACCTATCCTTGCTTCTCTGGGATGAAACCCACTTGATCATGGTGGATTATCTTTTTGATGTGCTGTTGAACTTGGTTTGCTAATATTTTGTTGAGGCTTTAAGTATACTTTAAAATTATAATCTGTCTTCTAACTCACATTTTCTTACTCCTCCATTATAAAGTATCAGTTCGGAAGTTTGTAATAATGAAAGATAGGAGAAAAATAGCTTTTGTGTTAAATTAATAATACTATTAATATATTTATATTAATTAATTTAATTTCTATGAAAATTAATATTCCACAGAGAAGTCAGGCATCTGTGATACAGACATGGCTGCTACTTCTCATTGACTACTTTTGACACTTTAGAATTAACAGACTGAATACTTTCACTGCTAAGCAAATTATTTCAAAAGAAAAAGACATTATCTTGTCATCAAATAAGTACCAATTAACTACCATGTGCTAGGCATTGTGCTAGGTTCTGGAGTCACATCCGTGAAAATATAGACCAATATCTAGGAATTTTATTCCAAAACACTCACATTCTAATAGTAGGGAAGATATAATAAATAGTAAACACTATATATAAGCACTTTTAGTATTTTAGAAGGTGGTGTTAGGAAAAATAAATGTGGCTAAGCAAGGATGATTGGGTAGGAGTTACAATTAAAGTAGGTTGGTCAGGGTAGACCTCGTTAAGGAGGTATTTGAGCAAAGACTTGAATGAGGTGAGGAAGGAAGCAAACCAGGTATATATCAGTGAGAAAGGGCATTCCAATCAGATGGTACAACCCTTGTAAGGGCCCTGAAGAAAGACTATGTGTGTAGATGTTTGAGGAAGCAGAAGGAGGCCAGTGTGGCTAAGGGGGCAGGAGTGGGGAAAGGATAGAAGTACGGATAAAGGATAAACAAAAAGAGAGAGGGAGAAAGGAGTGGTATAGAAAAAATGACCAGAAAGAGATTGGATAGCAAGTTGTTGTCTCCTGTAGGCATTGTGAGAATATGAATGTTTCTCTGAGAGAAATAGAAAGCCATTGGAAGATTTGAGAGAGAAATAACACTTGACATTGTTTAATAGAATTGTTCTGGCTGTTCCATTGAGAACAGACTTTTGGAAGATAAGAATGCAAGGAGGGAGACTAGTTAGGAGGTTTTTGTTACTATTGAGGTGAGTAATGATGGTGGCTGAATCATATGCTAGCAATGGATATAGAGAAGTAGTTGGATTCTTGATAGGAATTGAAAGCTGAGCCAAAATGGTCTGCTGATGAATTGATTATAAAGTGTGAGGTAAAGAGTTGGGTCAAGGATGGCCCCAGGATTCTGGCCTAACCAAGGATAGATTTTCATTTTACTGAGATGTAGAAAGTGATAGGCAAAAAAACAGGTTAAGAGGGATAAGATGAGGAATACAGTTTTTGACCTCTTAAATTTGAAATATTCATTAGAAATCTAAGAGAAGGTGCTGAATATGCTGTAGGATACGTGAGTCTGGAGTTCAGGGGAAAAGCCTAGGCTGGAGACATAAATTTGAAAGTCATCCATATAAAGACGATTCTCAATGCCTGTAAAAGGGAGACTTTCCAAAGTCCTCTGAAAGGTGAGCTTTCTTCTAAGCCAAGTTTGAGACTCCATAAAGGTTAACATTTTAAAAGGGAACCATTGGATGATGAACATTTTCCTGCTGAAGTGACATTAAAAGAAAAAAATTACCCTTCAATATGATACACACCCTCACCTCTGCAGGTAAAATGCAAAGGATTCAGATAATCTGGAGTTAATTTAGAAAACTCAGTGTCAAGCAGACACCACCTTCCACCATCAGAAGTTCTCTTCAATTCTTTGTGACTGCTTCATACTTCTGTGTCTTTGCTGTTTGTGACTATGCCCTGGACTGGCTTGCAGCCCAAATCAGAGGTCTTGCAGCTTCTGTGGTCTGAGGGAAAAAAATGACTATTCTGTTTAAGAGTCACACTTGCTCACCTTTTACAACTCATTTATATATGGTACAAAAGTAGTTATTGGATGCTACACTACGGGCTTGAAAGTGTTAGTTTCTCTAAAGAGCCCAATGTAATCCTAAGGAGTTTCCACATTGGGAGAATCTGGCTCAAAATAACAATCTACCCAAGACTTTCTGAGTCAGAAACCTATTTAAAGAAGACAGTGCTAAACAGTAGTTCCAATAAATACTGGTAACTCTCTTGCATTGAGCACACCACAATAGAAAGCGGGAAATAACTATCTTTAGATCAAAAGGCAAAATGTGTGCAGAGAAGGTAAAAACCTCTGAGTTTCTGCCTTTAGGCTGGGTGGTCAGGTCCTCCTGACAGGAGGACGATTGACAACTGAGTGACACTAGTTCTAACACCGTGGATCTGACTTTCCCTCTGATTTACCTCCTTGGCACAGATTCATGTAATATCATTACTCCTGAGAGAGTGGCCTGGATCAGGAGGCTTAGAAATACTGCTTTGGTTTTCAGTGTCCATCAAAAAAGAATACTAATTTTTTTAAATGCAGAAAACAAGATTTTTGCCAAACCTAAACTTAACATAATTTTTCTTGAAGAAATTTTTCCTAAAAAAGTCACCAAAATATTTTCTGTTACAGTAACTGCCCTCTTTCACAGAGATTTGAGAACACCAAACAGAGCAATGAATATAAAATGCACACTTCAGCATCTGGCCCGGGTGGAAAGCCAACGCTCAATAGCTTGGAAGAGGATAGGCTGGTATCACTGTGAAAGGTGAGGAGAGAGACCTGGTCTATGCTTTTGGAAGTGTCCCTGGCTTTCCTCTCCCTATAATGCAAATGCAGACTCTGTTAACTGCTTCTTTTCCCCTGTTCTGTTGCGCACCTTGTCCGAATGGGGACTTTGACCTGAGCGTGGTGGGAGAGCTGAGGTCTTGGCTGATGGGAAACAAAAGAGCATTCGGCATGAGTCTTGGCAACAGATCGTCCCTTCCCACTGAGTTTTCAGCCACACACAAGTGCACTACTTAAGAGCGTATCACTGGTGAGCTGGTGATCTGTTCGTTCAGAGAGTGCAAGCTGGGAACAACTTTTCTCATTTACATGGAGTAGAGGGAATACTAATTAAATATGGAAATCTGCTAGATATCCATCTATCTTCATAGTCTGTGCTTTCACCAGGTAGAGGGGTGGAGGGAGGAGGGAAGAGTGCTGAGTCAGGAAACTGTCTAAGGCTCTTCTTTCCAGCTCATAGGACGCTGGCTTTGAGGATTTAGGCAGTGATTTTTAGTTGACTCGCTTTCTCATTATTTAAAACATCTTAGACTGGAGGTGGGTACACTATATTTTAGGTCCTCTGTGTTTCTAATGTCCCCAGAATTCTGTTTTCCAAACAGCAAAGCTACTGAGGAGTTATGTAAGAGCTTTACAGCCCCACTTCTGGCATACTGTACTGATGCCTGGATGTATTTGATTAAATTTCCCTTAATGGGTCACAAAGGTGTCCCTCAGGTCCTCAAGAGTAAAGTTAGGAATAGAGCAGCCTTTGGGAACTGCCACCAAGTGAATAAAGGGTTGATATGATTTTTTTTTAGAAGCACTCATTTGCTCTCTCCAGACCTCACGTGTTTGTTAAATTGGGAAAGCTCAGCGGGTGGTGTGTCTGAAATCTCTTTTTCTTTTCCTCCTTCTTTTGCACTTGATACTTGAAACTGACACAAAGACAACTGAAGCTGCTTGGTCACATTTCCTGTCTCAAAACAGAGGGCTGCTTCTGTTCAAGAGAGTGAACCGGTGTGATGCAGAGTAATTGCTCTCTAAGTAGTCCCGCCCCTGTCTCCAGGAAGGAGATTTTAGTTAAGAGGCCCTGCGGTCTGTGCCTCCAGCTACTGAAAAACTCTTATCTACTTGTAGTACAAGTGGGAACTGCCCAAAGGAAAACATGAAGTATTCTTTTAATTAATGATTGAATGCATGCTATTTGCTCTTGCCTCTCTGTAGAAAGAGAATACACACTAGCCTTCCCACAGTGAGTATTTACTCACATTCCATCTGCATCTTCTTTCCTCTGTGGGAGCCCAGCCCAAGGTTACCTTCAGAGCTTGTCACATGGAACAGTTGACTCTATCTCACAACTAACTAGCTTTCGGCTGACTGAGGATTCCGAAATTCCTAGTTTGGGCTATTTGGCCCTCCTAGTTTATGTCTCTTTATGCTTTCCAGTTGGGTCCTTTGCCTTCTGCTTTCATGTAACCTGCTCATTGTCTTCAGCCATGTTTATTTGCTTCTTTCCCAGGCTGTCCCCAGACTAAGCCATTTATAGCCCTTAGTGTAGTTCAGCTCTTGTGGATGAAATGACCTGCCTGCATGCTAGTCTATGTTTTTTCCAACATTCAAATTAAATGAAAGCCATCCTTCTCCAAGGAGCTTCCGATCATATAGCAAAGGCTCCTCTGACTTATTTAATCCTGTCTCACCAGCACAATCTTCGTATCTGATGAAGTCCACGGTGGCCCGGAACTCTGTCTTCTGTTCTCTGCCTGAATCCCCTAGAGGTTCTCCATCAGTGCACTTCTCACACTGGCCGCTCCGGGTGATCAGGACAGACTTGATGATGGTAATCATACCTCCTGTTTTTCTCTCCAGGACCCTACACAATGCCTGGCAATAAATCTTTATTGGATAGAAGAAGACAAAGAATATCCTTCTTTGTGCCTTAGATGTTTATTTAATCAGAGGGCAGGGACTTTGCAGGAGGAGATGGGACTGAGCCTAGGGGTCCCATAGCACGATTGAGAACTGAAGATGAGAGCAGTGGCCTGCAACCCACGTTACTCTTTCCCTAGTCTTGTCCACCTTCTGTTCTGTCATTACACATGCCACCTTGGGTTGTCACTGGGGCTGGAGTCAAGGACTAGAAAGGAAGAGGGAGGAAGGCAGGGAAATCTTAAGGGGAGATAGAAGGGGAAAGAGATTTTTTGAGGCAGCTACTCAGGGTATATGGAAGGTGGGTTTACGTAAATCAGGAGCTACTTGCTTGCAGAATAATCACACATGGGAGGCCTTAATTTCACCAGATGCAAAACATAGCCCATTGCTGGGGTCCTCCTCTCACTCTCTCACAAAATTCTGCTCTGTGTGAGATTATCTCTACCTTTCTGGTCCTGTGTTCCCTTCAAACAAAGGCCCACAATTACCCTAAGCTAGGATAGATCTGGGATATACACAGTCTTTGACAACTGTCTCCTTTGGGGAGATTTCGGTATTCTCCAAGTATTAGCATTCTTAGCCTTTCTGAGCCTGGGAACTTTCCTAATCCAATACATGTTGATGGGTGGTCCTTAATTGCACCTCCCATTTGGGCTCACTGGGTTTCAGCAAATCTTACTCTTAAGTGGGGCTAGAAGAAAGGACAATGCATTTTGATTATTACCTTCTCTAGTTTGAACTTTTCCTAGGAAAGAGACAGAACTCATTGATTACTAACCCTTGAGGTTATTTGAGCCTTGTGTTTTGAATTTATACAGTGGAAGTATTTATTTTAATAAAAAGGAGAAAAAAATCCCTACTTACATGCTTCAGCATTATAAGAACTCATTTCATGTTTATAATTGTTGAATTTAAAAAAATTGAATGAACCTTTCAAAGTGAGTAATTTTTTATTTGAATTCTACATGCTTATGTATTATGTAACAATTAGTAATGATGTGATGGATAATTTTCTTTGGAACAGTTCCTGATTCCATTACTCAACTACTCGATCGACCAGTAATTATGAATCATATCTTTAATTAGCTGCTGCTCTTCAGAAACATATGAAAGCCAAGGGCATAAAGTAATTGGCATAAAAGTTTTCCTAATTAATTTATCTGTCCGTGTAAGTAACCAGGGCTAGAGTCTGGGGATCATTTATAACTCCGGGAAGGCCAGCCCTAAAACTCACTGTCGAAAGAGATTTATATTTGTGAATTATAAAAAGACAACAAGCCACAAAATTGCATTATCCCCCAACTCTAACAATACAGCCCATAATGTGCTATTCAGAGATGAGCAAAAAGTTCCTATTGATCCAATTCATTTTCATCATATCCTCCAGTGAATCTTTCAAATCTCTCTTGCCTTTTCCTCATTCAACATTGTAACAGTAATCAAGCACATTAAGCAATTCATTAAACAACAGCCCGCTGACCACAGGGAGTACTGCAGCTAACATTCATTAGGCAGCCAATAACTTTATTTAAGTAGCAAAGGGCTTGGGAGTAAAAACCAACTCCTTTGTCTCTATACGGAAACGCACGTTTCAGCAATGATCAAGGCTCATACCCTCTGGCTCATGAGGTACTTTCAAATGAAGTTCTATCTCCACATAAAGCAAAATTAGGATAGGGTTGAGGTGTCCCGATTATATTCTCTCCTTGCCAAAAGGGTAGTCCAAGATTTAGATCGCTGCCTTGCATGGCTATGGAAGATTTATGTCTAGTGTAGAAATGGAATGTTCAAATATTGCTAGTTGGGTGCCAGATTTTCAGATCTGACTTTAAAAATGCTAAATGACATGAGAGCTAGCATGTTTGCATGGCTTCAGAGAAACTTGGCTGGCTTTGTGTGGTTAATAAAAGTGATGGATGAATTTTCCTTCTTGACAACAGAGAAAGAACTGAAATAACAAAAGCAAGCAGTACAAATTGTTTCTTCAAGCCACAATTAATTAAAGGCATCCTAGAAAAGTCCTACTCATCTCTCTGAGGTATTGGAGGAGTCCTGGGGAGAATGGAAAGGGGGATACTAAAAAAGTGTGCCTAACACTGTACTTTTCAGAGGCACCCAGCCAGTGTCACTGGGGGCTGGGGCTCTTGCATAGGTGTCCTTCATGCTTTTCTTTAGCTGGTGAATTTTTGTTTATGAAGCAACTTGAGAACATTGTTACATAAGTTAAAATTGTATATAGGTGGTATAAGTAACACCACCCATGGTTCAAAGGATTTATTTCCTTTGAAAAGGATTTTTTTTTTCCTTGAGGGGACCAAAGGAAATGCCTTTTCACAAGGCATTATTTTATTGCCTGAAGAGTCTCTAGAAGAAATATGTAAGAAAGTTTCATTTCTAAGACTTTCTCTCCCCCACCTTTAAAAAGTGGGCTGTCCGGATTAACCCTCATTTGATGAATTTTCCTCTTAATTCATGAAATGCTCTCTTCTTCTAGACATTTTGTCTCATGGGTAAGGTGTTGGCATCACTTTTTCTGGCCTGTATCTATTGATTAAGGTACTGATATTATGCCATCAGTAAATAAAATTGTCTTCATTTTAGATTCTGCTCTGCAGTACCACTAATAAAAGAAGGGTGTGTAGCAGAATTGAGATATGATTTCCTCCCCCTGCCTGTCATATTAGAGATCTGGTTCAGAATGAGGCTCATCTCCATGCACAGGTCATTTCTGAGGTCATTCTCTGAGCTTCAGAGAAGGGGGATTATATATGAGGCATGAAGCAGAGCAAGACCCTGAGTTAGAACAGAGGGAAGGGAGGGTCTTGGAGACCAAGGTTCAGAGCTGGGCAAGAATAAACCATCATAGTGATGCTTATCACCTTTAGAGAAAGTGCTTTAAAACAACATTAACAAATGCAAATTTTACTGCCTGGTGGGTTAGCAACTAAGTCAATTTTGTACTCTTGAAACATTCCCTTCAAATATATTTTGAAACCATTAGCATTCTACTTTTTGGTCAGGATGTTCACATATAGGATTTTAGGTTTTAAAATGTAGCAGATTTTTGGGCCCCCTCAGTTGTTCTGCCAGTGCTGCTACATTGAGGCTGTGGCTGACAGCAAAGAAGACGGAAAAGGAATTATAGTGTGTCAGAGACAGTATTGTTGAAGACAGAAATCAGAGTGAAATGTGGCTCTGCCTGAGATTTAAATCCCTTTTAACCATGAGCTGTTGTGGTTGAATTCATTTTTAATGCCAATATGTTAAATATAGTCATATTCTCTGTCTCTGGGTAATTCCATAGTGCTATGTTATTTTCTTGACTTAATGTTTAGAAATATCACAGATAACCATTCAGGAGTCTTAATAAAAATGTTTAGGGATGGTCAAAAGTTCCTTTGAAAGAAATATTTTTTAAAAAACTCCAATCTTTAAAAATCCACCTTGTTCATGGATTGGTAGAATCAATATTCTTAAAATGTCAATTTTACCTAAAGTGATCATTAGAATAAATGCAATCCCCATCAAAGTACCATCTTCATTCTTTACAGATCTAGAAAAAATAATTCTTCACTTTGTATGGAACTAGAAAAGACCCTGTGTAGTCAAAGCAATCTTAAGCAAAAAGAACAAACTGGGAGGCATCAGTCTTCCAGACTTCAAGTTGTATTACAAAGCAATAATAATCAAATCAGCTTTTTATTGGCACAAGAACAGAAGCATTGATCTTTGGAACAGGACTGAGAA